>VNJU01006619.1:0-238296 GCA_008042675.1 Drosophila seguyi | reverse complement strand
TGTTGCCAATGCAGAATGTTGCTGGCGAAAAATGTTGCAAGCAACAAAGGCAAACAGATATATATATTCCTATGGCAGCTATATGATATAGTGGTCCGATTTTGATAAAATTAAAACCGAAATTCTGAAATAATACCAAATGATCAGATCTAAAATTTTATGCAAATATCTTAAAAACTGGCTAAGTTATAATTTTTTTGATTAAAATTTACCGATCGTTCCTATGGCAGCTATATGATATAGTCGTCCGATCCGGCCGGTTCCGACTTATATAGTAGTGAGAGCATATAGAAGACTATCTGCAAAGTTTCATTCAGATAGCTTCAAAACTGAGGGACTAGTTTGCGTAGAAACGGACGGACAGACGGACAGACGGACAGACGGACAGACGGACAGACGGACAGACGGACAGACGGACATGGCTAGATCAACTCGGCTGTTGATGCTGATCAAGAATATATATACTTTATAGGGTCGGAAATGTCTCCTTCACTGCGTTGCAAACTTCTGACTAAAATTATAATACCCTGCAAGGGTATAATAAATAAAAATCAATTTAGCTTCCTAAATATTTCCCCCATCCTTGTAACATATTCCCTTAAAATCCTGGCATACCTTTTGGCACTCCTTAACCATATCCAGGAACAGCGGCTGGAAAAAAGTAGCCTAACCCGAGCGTAACCTCTACTTAGCCCCCAACCGGCGAGTCGGCGGCTGCCGACAACTCTCGCCTTGTCTATGGATGATAAATTAAAAGCCTAACTTGACAATCACTTAAGCATAGTTTGTAAGGCGTCCTCATAGATTTTAAGCTGCCGTTGGCTTCCAGTTTGTTGTCTGGACCAAAGGAGCAGCAGAGCAGGCACTAGGCACTAGGCACTAGGCAGCCTCCAAAGCCAACGACGACGACGACGACGACAACAGCGACTACGACGACGTGAACACGTTCCTATTAGTGGCGAAAGATCAGCGAAAAATAGAACGGCGGTTCATTAAAATGAGAATCCAGAGGAGGTCTGGCCAGGGGTTGGAGGGTGGCAGGATGCCAGGGTGGCTGATGGCAGAGGTTACCGTGGCGGGACAGAGGAAAAAATATAGTTTTAATAATAAAAAATATATAGGAAAATCACAAGCAATCAAGCAAGAGAAATAAATAAAATAATTATAATTTCATTGAAATTTGTAAAGCTCAAAAACCTTATAATTTATTTATAAAATTAATTGTATTTTAAATCGGAGTCCCCAACTTTTTCTCTCTCTGTTTCTGTTTAAGCCAAGGAGTTGGTAAGCCGGCTTCGCGGCTTTAAGAATAATGATAGCGGTATTCTTGAGCTATTGTAAAGGCAAAGGAGCAAGCCAGCAGCCCAAAGGAGCCGAGCCTGGTGGCAGCTCCTCCGTCGGCTTCCCCCATCCTGGGTTTACCCCTTCAGCCGATCCGTGTTCACTTTCGCGCCCGCTCTTAAGAACTGTGAACATACAAATTCACTCAGCGTTGATAGTAGCCTCCAAATAAGAACTTTAAGTTGGCTTAAGGAATAAAGCCAAGGCCCAAAGTTTGGTTACGAATACCCTTAAATTGTACTAGAAATTGTATACATTTCAAATAAGAATATTTACAGTTCTGCACAAGTTAATACATATATTTTAATAATAGTTTAAAGGTAGAAATGTTTAGAAAGGCAACTGAAATACATATTTTCAGCTTATAAAAATAAATTCTACCTGAATATTAATATTAATAAATATATAAATATATTTCTAAAATATAAAACACATTTTCTTAACTTCTTAATTGTATAAAACAACTTTCTTCTCCCCCTTAAAACCCAAGGACTCCATCTGCCAGAGAGAGTAACAAAGATCCAGATGCCGCATTCAGAGCCGCAAGTTGGCGAGTTGGGGGCGTTGCTGTTTGGGCCTCGGGGCGTGCATTTGGAAACAAGTTGGCCGCATATTTTGTTTGGGTTCAGAGTTCATCCCGGCGATCAGTGGCTGCCAGACGACGGGCCGACAGATAGACAGGCTGATCCAGCAGCTAGGAGCTGGGAACTAGGAGCTGGCAAGCTGGAAGCTAGGTACTCGGCTTGTCCACTTGTCGTCGCCAGTTAGCCCGATGTCCATCGAATAGCCCCTCCTCCTCCTCCTCCTCCTAGCTGGTCTCCCTTCCAATCCCCGCCAGCAATATATCCCCTTCACCTGTCATTGTCACCGCCTGCGACGAGGTTGTTGGCTGACATTTGCCTATAAAAACCGCAGACACTGGCGATTCGCAATTGCGAATACGAAATGCGAAAAAATACGAAAATTTCCAGTTCCTCCTCGCGTATTGTTGCCACATATTTCAAGTGTCAAACGAGCAAATTGCATACCCTGTTCCAGCCCCGATACCGAAACTCTATTTACATGTTCTTGTAGGCGTACTTAAGATGCCTGAGATGCCAGCGAGCCGGGCTAACAAGTCCATGCCAATTTGCTTACCGTTTTCGGATCTATTCAAATTGTCGCCATGATTTAAAATTCCTAGAGACGGGGATTCACTCCTTGCAACCTGAACCTGTTGTCATGGATGTTAAGGAGAAGGTAAGGTATTTTCTTTGAAGCTTTGAAATTGGGAAGACAATGCAAGTGCACTTTAAGAACGGAAATACACTGTTGATATGTTCACTTACAATATTTAATTATATATCTATAAGGTTTAATAAATATTTAAATACTCCCGCTCTCTCTCACAAATTAATATTTAAATAATTTCTTTACTATTAAAAATAGGGTTATAGTTAAATATTAGCTCCACCAGCTCTTAAGCATATTCCTTGTAGATATCTTTTTAAAAAACAATGATAGAAAGACCTGTTCTTTGTTATTTATTTCATTTGTACAGAAAGCAGAACGAAATCGGGAGAAATTGTATATGGCTTCACGCCCATTAGCGGGGAAATGGAGAAATTGTAAACAACAGATGAGTCCGATTAATCATTGCGGCCTCTTCCAGGTCCTGACAGGACCAGTTCAAAAGGATCTCGGCGAGGCCGCGCTGTGTGGCCAGATGACAGGCCAGGTTGATTTTTAATTTCCGACTTGTTTTTGCCTAATTTAATGCAGCCTCAAGGATTGCATGACCCGTCTGCTCCAAGGTCTATGGCCATATGCTCCTGAATATTCCATGAGCAGCACAAATTAAAAACGGAGTCCCAGACTAAACTCTAGCCACTTGATTAATTTAGCGTGCAGAATGATTAAGTACATTCCGCCCGGGGGAAGGTCCCAGCCATGAGCGTAAGGTCCTGCTCAATCCACCCCCAACCCCAACTGCCGGGGAAGTTTAACCCGGAAGAGTCATCTGGCCGCCTTCAAGTGCATCGATGATGATGGAAACTGCAGCAACCAATAAGCTGCAAATGTAATTTCCAGGCACTAAATGCCAGCTCAGCTTTTTATGGTTGTCACAAATTTACATAAAACCCAAGCAACACACCCCGCCAGCTTTGCAACCCTATCCTTGGGGTGCACTGGGATAAAGTTAGGGGTGAGCTTTATGTACTTCAAGGATCTATAATGATTTATGTATGTCCATTGCTATGAAAAATAAAGAATCTTTTAAATAATTTATTATATTTTTTTTTAAACACCTGCCATGTTCTAAAATATTTGCAAATAAAAAATATATAAATCTAATACAATATATTATTGTTATTTTATAAGTAAAAGCCATTCATCAATTTAAATAATAAGGTTTATTTCAATAGTTACTGAATTGTTATTACATTTCTGTTGCTAAATTTAACAAAATATATTTTATTATATAAAAATCAATTAAAATTCACTTTCATTTGCATTTAACCTCGTTTTTTTTCTGACTGTACTACCTGTTAGCAACCCACTCAATTCGGGAGCTATAATTAATGAGCCACGAGCGTGTCAGAAGGTGAACAACAACATGAAAAAAAAAATGGAAACAGCACAAAACAAAGTTTCCTCGCCATTTCAATTAGGCATAAAAAGTTCCACTCGTTGCAGGGGAGGATTGGGAATACGACGACGCGTGCCACCTTGCCCCTGCCACCCCGCGAACTGCGTTCACCTGGACAGGAGCTGCACCCAGTCGGGCACGTCCTTTGGAAAATAGAATTTACAGCGGAAAAGGGACACTACAAAAAATTAAATTTGAAGAATAAAAAATAATTGAAATATACTTTTGAATAATAAAGAAATTCAAATTATGTTGCAACATAAGGAAATTTATTTTGAATAATAAAAAAAAACTGCTAGAACTTATAGAAATAAAAGCAAGCTAAATTGATAAATAAATCAATTCAAATAGATTAAATTATAAATATTTAAACGATTTTAAAGTCACAAAATATAGGAATTAATAAATAATAAAAAGAAAATAATAATAATAGGGTTCAAATTAATACAAACATATTTGTTGTCTTATTTTTGATAAGCAATTAAATAAATTTTCCCTCTAAGTACTCCCTCTTTCAGGACACCATTTACAGTGCATCGATAAAAAAAAGAAACCATACCCAAACCAGGAAGCAAAGGACGACTCCTGTCTGCGTCTGTGCCTTTCCTGGTTCCCCGGATGAGTCACGTGACGCATTTGCAGCGGATTTGGCTTATTTTTGGATGCACAACCCGGCCGCCATGGGGAGCGTCACGCAACGCTGGCAGTCGCCGCCAGTCGCCCTGTCCATACATTAAAATTAATAATAAACGATTTCGATGTAATAACAATAATTTAAGCCGAAATTTAGTGCTCGCCTGCATTTGTATATATGCAAGATATTGTTTTTTGGGGAGCCCGGGAGTTAGGAGTTTGCTTTAAGTGGGCGTGGGTGCAAATGGCAAACATTTGAACACGCAATGGGGGCCCGAAAGACGTCCAGAGACAGTCAGACATCCGACCAACTGCCTCCAAGTTTATGACGTGGGCGTTTCAATTAAATTGATGAAGGGGGCGGACGAGGGGCATCCAATGGCATTGGCGAGCGGCACCACCAGCAGGAAGCTCTGACAAGTTGAGCACACGTTCCGGCAGGAGAGAGGGGAGTAGGAGGTCCGACCAAACGGGGAGGTTAACATTTGTTTTGAGCCAGCCTGTCATTTGGGATTTAGTGATCAGACAGGGTAAAGTGAAGTGGACATGGAGTGAAGGGAGGGATTTTCGAAAGGAGGAATGCATAGCCTCAGGTTGGAAATTGCGGGGTTCAGATGAGAGGAAAGTGGATTTATTTTAACAGGATTTTCTCTGAAATATATGTATTACATAGGTCTTTAGTAGTTAATCTTATTGAATGGAATATATATATTAATTTAGATAATTATTTCAGGTCTTAAAATTATTTTTTCAATGGGTTTATTAAGTTTTCTAAGACTGTTTTTATCAAACCTGTTATATTTCATTTATAAATTGCGTATGATGTCTGTTTAAGGACTTAAAAAATATTTTTAAAAAGGTTTGATTACAAATCTTTCTAAATTTTCCAAGAATGATCTTTACAAATCTATTTTATCTCATTTAAAAAATATATACGCTTCCTTACCTCCTCTTTTTCCCCAGCTTTTTTTATTATTTAACACAGCTTCTTATCTAAACTCTTTCCAAAGAATTTAATTACCAGATTCTCTCACCAATTTAATGACCAGAAATTCATTCAACTCATTCACTATTAAAATTCCTCCCAATTTTCCCCATCTTAATTCCACATTTTCATTCACCTTTTCCCCTACACCTTTGCTCCAATTTTAATCAACTACAAACTAGAGATGCAAGATATTCCGATCCATAAAACCCCATATAGTTGGATAAATATTCGAAAGATATTCAATAATTATCGCATCTAAATGCTGTAACCAATTAAACCCATCCACAAATTTCGTTACACAGGCTTCATTAAAAAACAATCAGCAGTGAAAATTGAAAAACAAAATAGATATGGAAAGAGACGAAATTAGAATACGAATGCGATCGAGCAAATCAAGGAGACAAGCGACCTTATCAAGTGGATGTCCAACTAAAAACCGATGACTGTCACTTTGGGGAGACCGTAAAAATTATACAAATTTTATGATGGCTCGATGACAAAACTGATTGAGATTGGCTCCAAGGCGGAAAACAAGTTGAATCGGTGCGGTGGCTCGTCGTCAGTGGCTGCCATGAATAATTTAGTCAAATTAGACGCCATTAGTGACTGAAAAACTAACTGGCATTGAGAGACAACGACACCGACTGACTCCATCACTTATTCAAAACGATTTCAAATCGAAACGTTTTTCTTTCCCCTTTCGCAGCGGCAACACCTGATTCGTCGTTATTTTTGTCCAGAAACTGGACCCAGATTGGCGATTCGACTAATTAAAAACGCTTCGATCCGGCGTTCGGGCTTCGATTTATTTATGGGGAAGCGGCAACAATGTTGTCGCTTTGGGACCAGGGAATTATTTTGTCAAATTTTTTAAACGCGCCCAGGATTTGCTTTAACGCAAATATTGACCCGCTCGCTCGGAGGAATGAAAATAAACTCTTAGAATTTATGGCACTTTGAGCCGCTGACGACTTATTTATTTTTATGTGCGCTCAACACAAATTTGCATGGCTCGGCGTTTTCGTTGAGCCGAAAACTGAAACACGAATTTCTCATTAGGTGATCTCAAAAATAATATTATCGCCACCGAGGTCCGTTTGTATTTCGCTTGCACCATCGGGCTTTTAATTTGTTGCCGGCTGCTCAAAATTATTCCCCGACAGGTTTGCCAGCCTCATATAACTCGTTTAGAATTCATGTATAAAATCTGAATCGGCTAATTTGTGTAAGAAAGCAAAAAAAAAATACAGACGGCGACAAATTTACAAGTCGAATCAGTCCACAAAATGGCCGACGACGAGGCTGGGGTCTCCGACCAGGTCCGATTCCCTCGACACACCCGAGGGCAATGCACACGCAATGCCAAAAAGGGCGGAGGATCTCGGACTGCCAGTGGGTGCAATGGCTTTTAATGAGCTGGTAAAGTGGATGTAGACCAGCTCCTCTTCGGGCAATCGCAATCGACATGTCCTATGGCTGCCTTACACCTGATTTGGGCTTAACACCTTCCAACCGGATGTAAACATTAAATAAAGTGCATTTTGATTAAAAAAGAGTTTTTAAAAGATGATTAATATTTTTTAATCATTTTAAATCAGTTTTATTCGCGTTAAAATATTTATTACGAATCAAAGCAATCAAATTCAATCAAAACTATAATCATTTAAATATGTTTTCTTTTAAAATTAAATCTTCTAGATATCTAAATACTAGTTTTAAATTAAATACATATTGTGAGGGGCTTAGCTAGCTATGTATATATAAAAATATATACATAAAATAATATTAAAAAATATTTCTAAGAAACTTAAACAAATTATTCACTTAGTTTCTCTGAAATAAATGCACCTTGATTTTAAATTAGATATTTCCCCTTCCAAATCCCCTCAAGACCATCAACGCTTTTGGCTTTGGCCTTCAGTGGGTTAATATGCTGTGCACTTGGCATCCAGTGGAGTAACCAGAGCACCGCCTTGGACATGCAAAGTCATCTTCTGTGCCTTGAGTTGACTTGACTCGTGTCTAGGAACACTGCCAAAAATGTGTAAGTATTTTAATAAAAAATACATCAAAAAAGTTTCTAAAGGAAGTTTTAATCTATAACATAATATATTTTTATATATTTAAATTAACAATACTTTTTCCTACAGTTTACAAACCACACTGCTTGTGCTTGAAATTTGACAATAAAGTTTATGATTTATATTTTTTATAAGCTCATTAAATTGTAATGTCTTCGAATAGTTCATTTTAAAAATATTCTTTTCATTAACTTATAAATTTCATTTTATTCCCGTGCACTTGTAATTGTCTCGTGCCACAGCAGCTTCTTCTGTTGAGGCTGATAAAGTTATTGTCGCACCGTGGCGACATTTAATAAATGGCGTAGGCATTAGACTTCGGCCTCTGCCAGAGGCTCAGTAGACTCAATCTGAGTCTTCCGAGGAAGACATGGCGATTGCCAAGCCGCAGCTAGTTGCAGTTGCATGTTGCATGAGCCGGCGATATGATACGTGGCCCAGAAGAGCTGGCCGAAAGCGAACTGAGCCAGCTCTTGTCGCTCTGGCATAATGAGTGAGTAGCAGACGGTGCAATGAGACGCTACAGACAGTTGTCAACATAATTTAGGCGCATGCAAAATGCCAGCAGCAGCAAGTACAATCTCCATTCCCCCACAAAGGCATTAAATTAACCCATTGATAGTTAAATTAAAGGGGATTAATTAATATTTGTACTAAATTTTAATTAAATTAGATAGCAGACACCTCTAAAATATATTTTTTTCGCCAAAAGATACTCTCTGCTACTTATTATTAAATTTTATTTCTAAAGTTGTAAAGAACACTCTTCAAAATAATATATTTTTACATATTTTCTAAAGTTAAATTCATTTTATAATTCCCTTTTAAGTCCCAATTAAGGTGGGTTAATTTCAGAGACCATCTACGGCCTCAACCTGAGCCCCACTTCATTGGCACTCGGGCACTCGCAGCCGTATGTTGGTGTAACATAAGTGCGAAGCACACTTTATTGTATCACAAATGCCATATTTTCTCATTACGATTGGACATGATGCATGTGGAATGCCCACAGGCGACACGCAACTCCTTCGGGTCCAAGTGCAGAGTGTCCACTTGGTGGCACTGGAGTCGAGGAGCCGAGGAGCTGAAGAGCTAGCTGGAGAGCTGGAGAGTCGAAATAATTAAATCCGTCAAGTGTTGGCAACCGAAGCGAGCGACCCGCACAGCCAAATGGCAACCTGTCACCCAGGGAGAAGCTCTGAAGATGGGCTCGTGACACGATCATCAGAAATAAATTATAAAATATTACAAAGTTCATTCTCTTTCCCCTACTTTACTTAAAGTAAATAAAAGGATTTATAATATCATTAAAAAAATTATAATATTTGTATTATAATAGTATTTAATTATTAATAAAAAAAATTATAAGAAGTCATTGTCTTAGATATATAAAGAAAAATAGTAAATATAAAAAATGGTACATATTATTAGTACTACAATAGGCAAATTTGAAATTTATTTATTTTATTTATTTATTTCATGTTATTCCTAGTGCGACAAGTTTGAAACTTATATTTATTATCGTATTATCATTAAAATATTAAAGTAATTATTCTTCTTATAATTGCCTGGGTATTATTGGCATAATTAATATTCAAATTATATTATGTTAGACACAGAAAATACTTAAATATTAATATCCTTAATATATCTAGTAAATTTTAGTAAGGTAAGCAAGGAAAATATTAATAAACATATTAGTGCAATTTTA
The DNA here is from genome assembly GCA_008042675.1 of Drosophila seguyi. Classification (NCBI taxonomy): domain Eukaryota; kingdom Metazoa; phylum Arthropoda; class Insecta; order Diptera; family Drosophilidae; genus Drosophila; species Drosophila seguyi. The sequence goes on along the minus strand of VNJU01006619.1, from coordinate 228,913 downwards.
TTGGTATTTTTTATTAATGTGGCTTAAAGTAATTGATTAATTTTTCAGATACTTCGCTGGCTTCAAACCGTAGTATTTATTTTTCTATATTATGACCAAATTATACATTTTAATTATTAGGTACCGAGTATCTGACAGAGAAGCATCCTCGCCTGTTGTTATTCTATTTCTTTTGAAAGCAGGATAGATATACAAAATATATTGCTTTAAAATATTAAATAAATTCTCACCCAAATTAATGATTAATCCCCTATTTACCTAGGTGACTCACCCACCTCTAGGAGGAGTCATGAAGTTATCCCCTGCTTTATGTCCAGAGAATATCGCACCACATTGAGACCAACCAGCAGCGGATTGATCTTGTTTATGTGACCATGTTGCACATAAAGCAGACGCCAGCAACATGCAAAGCCAGTAAAAAAACACACAAAAAAAAAACAACAAGCGCAATTTTTTAAATCAAGGAGGAGTAAAAGGAAAAGGAGAACAAACAACAAGCGGAGAAAAACCGATACGGAGAGGACACTCAACACGTTGAGAAGTTTATTTGGCACCTGAAGATGATAATCGGTTACAAATTAATTGCAACTATGTTGACATTGTCCAGCCCGCTAAAAATACAAAAAAAAGGAGACCGAGGGGGCCAGGGGGACCGGTCAACGGTCTCAATTTATATAGACAGTTGGCAACTGTAAATAAATAAAATTGTCAACGGTCGCCTGCACTTGCGAACTCTTCCAGATTGCGCCTCCTTGATTGCCTTGCTCTTAAATTGTGCTGCCAACTTTTCAAAAAGCGCAAAAAAATAAGCGAGGGGAAAAAAAGGAAAGGAAAATCTGAACAAAATCTGCAAATTTACACAGAAATCTCCGAATCCGAACTCTTGGGGATTGGCAAAGTGTTTTACATATATTTTTTCTGTGTTTCTTTTTCTCTTCTTACGCTGCTCTTATGGAACGCATTCCTTCTGACAGCTTCGGCGGGGGCCGTCATCGGGCGAGTTACTTGTTGTCTACATTCTGGAGCAAGTGGCCACAGACCAAAGCCACGATCACACACGAAAAAACAAAGGATCTTCAAGGGAATATTACGTATACGCAAGCAGAAAATACATGAATAATATAGTAAAAAAGAGTTGTAAGCTAAAATCAAAAGGAATTTTGTTGAATGTAATAGAAATGAGTCTTAAAATAAATATTTAATATTATTCAATTGGAAATTTAAGAGGAGATTTACGCATTTTGAAGTGAATATTACGTATACGCATACAACAATATATTTAATAAATTGCCTTAAAAGATGTATTTGCCTAAGATAAAAAACATTTATTAAATGCAATAGCTTAATACTAATTAAAATTCCTTAACTATTTGAAAGCTTGTATATGCTTAAACAAAATATTTTCAAAATTATTTGAATTCAATTCAAGGCAATCTTTTTTTAAGAGAGCTCTCTTCTCTAACTCCCTTTGCTGAATCTTTACTTCTTTTAAAATATACTTAATTCTAAATTAATCTTATTATTCTCCATAAACTTTTCCTCTGAGTGCATGCCCAGGACAGTGATCATGGCCTGCGTCTGGGCCCGGCATGCGTAAATTGGATTAATGCATTTGATTCGCCCCAAAAGACGCCAGCGCCAAAAGCCTCAACTTGGCTGACTTTGAGTCAGCACCGAGTCCAAAGCCAAATCTGAATGTGAATTCGAATCTGAGCAGCCGAGTCCAAGTCCAAGTCTGAAGTGTGACAATTGTCTGAGGGCCCTGATGGCAAGGTTTTCCTCTTGGCTGGCGAGCACATTGTTCCAATTTGGTTTGTTCTTCTGGCTGCAGGCTCTTGTGGTTATCGTTTTTTTCCCTTTCTTGTGTTTTATTTTTGTTCCTGCTGGTAGGGAGTACAGGTGATATATCAGACAAGTGACGACGGGCGGTGCCGGGGATGCCGATGCCCCTTCACTTCATCCATTCGCGATGACGTGCAGCGATAATGGAGCCGGAATGGAATGTTGACGTCTTGCCCAGGGCAAAGCCAGCTTGGTGTGGGTGTAGGAGCCGAAGGTGTCGGGATTTCTGGGTATGAAAGCACCACCGACATGGCCGATGGCAGATAGCCAGTTAAAGGTCAAGGATGTTAAGGGATTATTTATTTTTACTTATTATTTATTTTATTTTATGATTTTTTTATTTTAATCTGCCTTTCTCTCCCTCAATTGTGACCCAAATTTATCTGCTGTTTACGCAACTCATTAGTCACCTGCTCATTAAGGACAGACCGCAGGAAATCAAAAATTCACATCATATTTGCCATAATTTTAGCGCAGCTCAGGACACCAAATATGTGAGCGCGTGAAATCCCCAGGCAGGAGGACTGTGCGAATCATTCAGACAATTGCGGGTAGTTTAATAGGACCATTAATATATAACTTAAAAATATATTTATATAAAAGATCTCCATTAATTAATTTTAAAGGATTTAACAATGCTTATATATAAAATAATAATATAATAAAGAAATTTATTTTATATAATTTTAGCAAGAATATAAAATAACTTTTGTGAAGCCGAATTTTGCATACTCTTACCGTTTTCAAGGCACTTGAAACTTTCATAACTTGGGCAAAAATTCATTGATTTTCACTCGGAAAGCTTTATTGTGCTAGTTTTTTGTAGCTTATAAAATCAGCATATTAAATTTAAAATTTTAAAAATTTGAGTATTTTTTTAATTTTTTGACAATTTTAATGATGTGACCCCTTAAAAATTTTTGGAAAAATTAAAAAAAATTTTCCTCAAGGGACATGGCTAGATCGACTTGGCTTTTGATGCTGATTAAGAATATATATGATTTATAGGGTCGGAAATGACTCCTTCACTTCTTTTCAAGCTTCTGACTAAAATTAGAGTGACCTTAAAGGGTATAAAAATATAATTAACAGTTATTTAAACAAAATAAAAATGTAATAATTATTTATAACTTATAAACTAAGCCTTACGCTTTAATATATCATATAGTTACATCCTAGAAACTATATAAAAAATAAATATATAATCCCTTTTGTTGCTATTACCTTGACCCAACCTGTTTGCATTTACCGAATCCCATAAGCAGAAGATGCCGCCGCGGACGGAGACCGAGACCCATCATCTTTTGCAGAGTTATGTGCGCCTTATTAGCACATCATTTAAGCGAGTTACTCGACACTTCTCCACGTCCACGTCGCATCCATGTCGCCGCTCATCCGCGGCCAGATGGGGATGCATGTGCCATGGATGTGCCATGACCAGGTCCATCATCAGCCCCAAGTCCCAGCCCAGCCACTGCACTTCCTTATGGCCGGCCGGCCAGTCGGTTCGCTTTGGCTCATTAAATTTGAAAATATAGCCGGCGTTGTCATATAAATCTTGTTTCCATCAATATTGACCTGTCAATGTCCGGCGACGACTGGTGCTGCTGCTGCTTTGGCCCTTTGGTCAACGTATCAAAAGCCCAATATAATCACACCAAACGCATCTCCCGGCATCTCTCGCTCTCGCGCTGCTTGTCGGTGTCTTGGCAATTATTTTTGATTTTTTCTGCGATTTTTGCTGAAGGAGACGGCAGCAACGACGATGGAGACGACGCACTTGGCCATTGTACACTTGCCAATGGCACTTGTGGCCACACTCCCGTGCGTAAGGAGCTGTCAATAAGCAAACAAACGAGCCACAGTCGCAGCTCCTCGGTTACGCTTTTGTGCCTATTAGTCGCTTGAACCTCCACCTCCACCTTCGCCAGCATGACCAGCGTCTGCATCTCCTCCCTCGTCTTGGTCAGCCTCTTCCAGTGCCATTGATGTGTCAGGGCATATGTTCTTTTATGTCATCATTTCACAGCTAAGTGGCAGCCAGCAGCTCCTGCTCCGCCAGCAAGTGTAAATTCAAATAGGGGACTCCCACTACACCGGGAGAAATGTATGCTTTAAAAGTAGATAGCACCAGTTGTTAGAAATTTTTTAGAACATTTATTAAGGGTTTTTTATTTAATTTAATTTAACTCTTAAAAATTTCAGATGTTCAGACTAAAAATCTAAATAAAATCGAATTTATTCTCACATTACTAACCCCTCTGAAACCTTTAACAAAAATTCCAAAGTAGAACTGATAATATTAATTTTAATACATATTTTTTTTAATTTTCTTTATTTTATATCGATCAAAGTTCACTTTAAGTATACAAATAAAAGGCTAAGAACTTAACAAATTTATATCGTAAATTAATTCATTGTATGTTCCGAAAACAGGACATTGACTTTAATTAAAATGTACTCCTATTCTTAGGGCACTTTGTTAATTAAGTTTATACAATTATTAAAATCTCTCCTCTTTTAAGTACCTTATTAAATACCTCCCAACTATTACCCCAGTTTTCCCTGGGTGCATTGAATACAAATCAATTCACAGGGTCTCGCGAAAACAAATACCCAGCAAGCCAATTAGATTTTTCACGCTCTCCCCTGCTGGCCAGAAAAACTGTTCGCCCAGCAAGAGAGAAACAAAAAAATAAAAAGCAGCTAAAAAAAGAGAGAAAATCAACAGGCTAATTGACATTTGCAGTGCAAGAATTTATTGTGCCCAGAGCGTACATAAGTTATTCCCTTTGGAAATGAATACATACGACTGGCTGACAGGAGCGCAGGAGCTGGACTTGTGGAGTTCGAGTTCGACCGAGCCCGAGTCCGAGTCCGAGTCCCGAGGCTGGGGACAAACTCTCTTTTGGCCGACTGGAGCTGCGTGGCCATAAAGTAGCCACAAAAGTCGGCACACTCGCAGATACCGAGTGCCCGGACCCATACACAATCCCAACCAATCCAAGCCAGGCCAAGAGACTAGGCACAGTCACCCCCACGCAGCGCCAGGCGGCGGCGGTGGAGTCACAAGTGTTCCATTGTTGTAGGAGGTTTTTTTTGTAGCAGCTTTTGGGCCATCTCTAGAGGTGGCCGTAAAGGCAAAATATTTTCTGAAATTTTAAATCTAATAATAAAATAAGAAAACTTTATAGAAAAGTTAATAATCTGCTTTAGTGAAAAACTTTACATTTTTCAAAATTCAAATTAAAGTTTTTCCTTAATTTTAAATTAGTTTAAGTCACGCTCACATCTCCAGCTTTTCACAAATGGCAACAACAGCAACAATAAGGACAACAAAAACACTATGTCAACAGTTGTTTATTGTTGTTGTTAGTGTCATTTGACTTGGGGTCTGCCTTTTGGGCCATTTTAGACAGTTGGCAGCGCGCTAATTTGTAAGCCTTAGCTGCATTTGGAAGCTGATAAGACTCGAAGATTTCGAAAAGAAAGAGCTTGGGGAGAGATTACACTAAAAGAAAATTGGGAATAGTTAAATAACCTTTGAATCATATATTTTAGGTTTACAATTCACAAGAATTAGAAAACCTATTAAAACCTAATTTGGAACATTATTTCTATACTTCTTATATCCCTTTAGATCCTATAAATCTTAGCTTGTTTTTGGTATAAATCAAGTTTTTCTCTATGTGTAAGAGATAGAAAGAGAGAGCTGCCTGCTGGCCATATTCGTAGAGAAACTTTTTTTGTGTTTGCTGGGCGTTTGACGATCCACGTTTGATGTTTGGCGGCGACGACGCGCATCACGAAGCCATCAAATGTCAGTCGGTGGGCAGCAGCACCTCCATTTTGGCATCAAGTGGGGGAGGGGGTGGGAGGAAAGAGCGGGGGAGGCTGCCCAGAAGGCAGCCAGGAGGACAGTGACACGGTGGCCATTAGCTAATGTCATGTTGGGATTAGCCGATGCGGCGATTAGGGAGTTTGTTTGTTTTTTATAGACGATGCCAGGGAAAAGTGCACTTCCTATGTGGCTACAAAAAGGGAGCTGAGCACTAGAAAAGGTTGTACTTTAAAAAGAAAGAAATTAATAAATAATACAACAGATAATTTTAATAATTTATAGATTAATTTTAATTGTGTTATATTAATTATTCAGTAGGAAACAGAAGAGAGCTAAGTTTTTCTTTTAAAAGGAGTAGTTACAATTTTGCATGTAGCTAATATATACATAATTTACTTATGATGGGTTAAATAAATAATACTTAAATATATGCAGGAATTTATAGAAGCTTTAAAAAAAATAATAGTACTACTAGGAGGTACATTATACATTTTAGCAGACAGAAAAGAAATAAAACAACTTCAGATAATAGGAAAAGAATGTTGTTATGCCAATACAAATAATAGGTTTAATATCTTAATTAACCAAAAATATAATTATAAAAGCATCTATTTTGATTATTAAATTAAAGTATTAAGCAAATTACATATAAAATTAATTAAATTAGTTAAAAATTATCCAATAACCCATTAGGTTCCCGGGAAAAATACTTCCATACAACAGCATTTACCGCTCGACCACATTAGACACTTGAATTAATTGAATGCCCCTCCAACGATATTTTAAGTGTTTCTAATGCATTTTCCAACTGGCCATATCCGCCTGCACTTGCTGGTACGACGAGTATGATTGCCCATAAAAATACCAAAAGATGCCGTGCATAAATTAGCGGCCTTAACTGCTTTATCCGAGGCACTGAGACACTGGGACACTGGCCAACACACACTCACACACACACATTGACAACGACTTAATTACGCCAAAATCAACGAGCAATTGCCATCAATAACATGGGCTATTAATATTCTTCCATCGGCGAAGCTTGTTTATTACCACTTTAAGCCACAATTAAACAGTGAGCCAAGAGAGCGAAAAACGGGCGACAGATGACGCGGCCGAAAGCCCGACGACTTGTGCTGGGCAAATAAAAATTTGTAGTAATAGCAAAACTATGTAAATAATCAACAAAAACAACAGCAACAGCAGGCCAAAACCAGCAGAGGCAGAAATGCGTGTGTGATTCATGTTCGAGGCGGCTGCAGCCAGGTGGAGATTTGCCACAGTGACTTGCAGAGAGAGAAATGGTTTTAAATTATTTTTAAAAAATTATTTATAGTTTTGAAATATATAAAGTAATTACAGATTTTTATTTTCAAATAAGTTAATAAATTTAAGGAAATGTTTTAGAATTGTTTTTGTATTAAAATAATAAATAAAGCCATGCCTTAGATACTAGATACTTTCTAAGACTGACAGATTAAAATTATATTTCATGAATTTAAATCCCTCAAAATCGTATAGCAATTTCAAGTAATTCCCTGGAAAAACCAATAGAACCCATTATTTAATATTTTTTCCACACTGCACCTTCGGCCACGTCCGCTGTGGGCCATGGCACGAGCCGCTGCCAAAAGTGGGCAACGCGCTGGAAAATCTCGCACTAGTTTTTCCAGCCTGCGCACACCACACCGCTCGCTGTAATGCGAAACCAGCGCCCAGCGGAAATGCAAATGAAATTAATGTGCTGACAACTCGGCCGCGCATGCGCGTTGACACCTTCGAAAATAGAGAGATACCGAAGAGTGGGGATAGAAGTCGAGGTCCAGGGATTTGGAAGTCGGATTGGGCAGTCCGTGGTCCATGGAGAAATTACAATTACACATGGCGGCATGTGCCATATTTCTGCCTCTGTGGGTATTTTTTCTCATTTCCTTTTTTCTTAATTTTATTTATTTTTAGTTTATTTTTTTTTTTTTTAGCTGCATCCTACTGTGGGTCGTCTTGGTTGTCAGTCCTGTTGTTGCCGCCGTTGTCGCCGCATGTCGCATGTTGCAGTTGCAGCTGATGTTGCTGTTTGCACCGCTGTTTTCGTCTGGTTAAACAGGTACTAGGCACTGCCAACTACTAGTACACTTGTTAACATAACTACAGAGTGTGGCCCTTAAAAACGGGGGGAAAATGGTTGAAGAAGAAGGGTATTAAGTCTGAGAATTGTTGCTAAGAAACTCTATTAAAAACCCAACAGAAAACTGTTTAAATGTCCATATTAAAATAAAGGGTCCTTACAACTAATATAATTAACCTTAAAAATATTTTTCCAAGTCTGGCTTAAGATGTAAGCTTAAGGAATAAATTCACCTCTTAATATATGTATTTTCTGATGATGCTAGAACACGCGGCACATGTATGTACATTCACTAATCAACACTTGACATGCTGCTGCTCCTCTAGCAACCCTTCCACCTCACATAAATCAAACTTCAAACGTGGCGACAACTCCAGAACAAGCCAAACATCGGCAAACACCTTTCACCCATAAATGGCTTCACCAGTTGACCATAAAGTCGACGTACGAGCCAGTGTGTTGACGCACTTGCCTCCTAATGATAACATTAAAATTGTGTTAAGAAATTAGCAGAAGAAGAGGCCAGGAGCAGACGCAGAGGAGGAGCCACTGGAGGAGCGACCACAAGTCGTAAATCATGCCCGTGCGACAGCAATGGAGATTCCTAGAGCCAGCAGCATTTTCACATTATGCGATAGCGAAATGTGCACGTCAATTAAGATACGCCGAGGAATGCCATGCGAAAACAGACGAGGACAGGTGGAATTGCCCGTACATATCGAGGGGGGTTCCAGGAGGAGGAGGGGCTCCTGTGGCTGCTCCTGCAAACCAGAAGCTTGTCTCTGGCACTTTTGTCAACTTACTTAACAGTTTTTACGCCTGTCAGCTCGTAAATCTTCGGACGGCGAGGCCATTGTAGGAGACTTGAATCCTAGCCACCGGACCGGACTACTGAGCTGGGCTAATTTAAATGAAGCTAAACACGGAGAAAAATATCTTGTACTTTATAAGGAATATCAAAGGAAAAGGGTTTACAATTGAAAGAAACCATAATTAAATTATTAGTGAGCTTGGGAGTATACAAATAAGGTTCTAAGCTCTTTAAACTTAACATAAATATGGGTTTATCTTCTTTTAATGTTATGTAAATTTTCAGTTAACAATATAAATTATTTTCCCTTAGTGTTCAAGTGACAGACACTGCCACTGTTGTAGCCCTTTATTAAAAGTCAATAAATTAATAAATTATCGCATTAAAATAAATTGCATCTAAATGTTCTAAGCTGCACATTAATTAAGCAGATTGCTTGATTTATTGCCATATCAAGTGTCATCCGCATCTTCATCTTGGCCCATTGGGAAGCGAGTCTTCTGGACTTTGCTGATTTTTATCATCATCATTATCATCCTTGTCGGCTTCATGATCGAGTGAGTGCCCCCTTGAAAGGGCCTTGCCTTGCCTTGCCCATCTTCATCATCATCATCATCGCCATCATCCGCAGGCCCCACATTTTATGTGTCCATTTACGTAGCTCAAATTGTGAGCATTCTAGGCAGCATCGGAGGCTGAATCTTCTCAGAACCCGAGTGCTGCCTCCTCAATGTCGTCGCTCTTCACATGGCTTCTTGTGCGTGCCAATTTCCCGCTTATTAATAAAGATAAATAACTTAATGATTATAACGTTTACAGTGTTTCATTTCGCAGACATTCAGGCGCTATGTGCTGCTACAAGAAGATTGCCAATGGGTTTCTATTGAAATTAAGCAATTAAGTGGTGTTTGTTTGGAGTGGAAACTTGATTGATTAAAGGGAATAGAAATCTTTAATTTTTTGTAACTACAAAGGAGCATTCTTCTCTTCTTATAATAATTATTAAATTATTGCTTTACTTAATACATTATTAAATAAATATTTCAACAAGATTAACAAGCTGCTAAACCAGCAGCTAAAATGAATATGTATCAATTAGAATCTATTTAAAAAAAACACTTGCCTTTAACTGTGTTTAACTTATATTTACTCAAGACGGTAAATATTGATTTTTAAGTTTTATTTAAACTTAAAAACCCTGCTGCACCCACAGAACACAAACAAGTATATCCTTGAGACTCTTCCTCTGTTTACCCTTTTCATTCTCCCTTCCAAAAAGCCCAACTTCCTTGCCAGCCTGTCAATGCTGGCACTAAAAACGATTATTTAACAACTGTTTAAACAGAAATTTATGTTTATTAATAATATCAACAGCGTTTATCCACCGGTTGCCCGCTGGAGAACGTTTAATCAACGCGCTGGCAACTTTTGGGCAGAGCCTATGAATCAGCCAGACGGATCAAGATCAAGTGGAGCAGGAGTGCGAGACTCAGACGCAGACGAGGGCGTCTGTGGACGCTATTTTTCGTTTCGTTTATTTTGCGGCACATACACACATTTGTGTATATATAATTTTGCGGTGTAACAAGTTTTTGCCGCCCCGACAGCGGCGGAGGAGTCGCAACTAAAAGCGAGAAGTACAACAAAAAAATAAGTCAGCGTCAGCGTCAGCGGCAGCGGCTGAATTCTTGTTTCCACCACTCGACGAGATGCTGGAGAGAGATCTCTGGCAACAAAAATTCAAGGTTAGCGGCTGCGAGAAGCCGAGAATTGAGAACTGCGGCGGCACCCAGCCTCAGACCTTAACCCCTGAGTGACCGACATAAAAAGGTGGGTGGACGGGGACCCAGAATATACGATTTTTTTTAATGCAAATGAAAAGCGGTGGTCAGCGGTGGAGATATAAGGATAAAAATATAGGAAGAACTTCTCAAATAAACTATACCTTTAAATTTAGAATAAATAGAAATAAATTATATAAATAAAATAAAATATATATAAGGGGACTACGAAGATAATTCAAACTCCGTGACTAAAAAATATACAAATTTAAATATGGTTTTATATATTATAAAGACTTGTATAGCACTATATATATTTTTATATAAAAACTAATACAATATTAACAAAAAGGTATATACAAATCCTAAATTTTAGCATACTTATGCCAATACACAAATTTTAATAATAGTATTATATACCAAAAATCGTAAAACATAATTTTTTATAGGAGTAAGACAAGTACAGCAGGTTATTTACACAAAAACTTCAAAAGAACATTTTCTAAAATTATTATTTATTTTTTTCGGCTATAATTAGCATAGTTCGATCAAGTAAGGGTTAACAGGTGTATAGGATGCCGGGGGAGTTGCCCCGCCCCGGCAGACGGACATTCAACAAATGAATTTCATTATATTGAACGCATTCGTGCATTCTACCGCACACGTCGGCCCTGTGGACCCTGGCAGAAAGGTGCAGCCGAGGGACTTGTAATCAGTTGGCAGGCGAACGCATAAAGTAATTCCTAACCATTTGCGTTGGCACCGCCGCCGAAGGAGTACCGCCCCACCTCAGGTATTATATATATATGTATATATATATTTTAGCCCTAAACTTCCTTTGGCCCTCGGATGCTGCTCCTCCTGCCTTAGCTCCTTCTGCGTGGGCGTTCATTAACAGCAACCTGTTGAGTGTTGGCGGCCGGGGCGACAAACGTTGCCTTTTCTGGCAGTCGAGTGGAGCAGTAACAACAGCTCGGGAGGAACAAAATCAAGTGGAAAGACGGTAAAGGATCGAATAGGGGATACCTAGGGCCATAGCAACATTTATTCTGAAGATTTTAGGGCTTTAAAAAATTCTAGTCCGTGAAAATATAAAGCCTATATATTAATAATAACAATAATATATAATAAGATTCCAACTAAATCGTGTAGATTTTACAAAAATATTTTGATTTCAAAATTCGCTTATAAAATTTGTTAAAGAACAAAATTTTATTTAAATAAAATAATATTATTTAGTTAAAATCTTAAAACATTAGGCCAAATGGGCGATATAATTGAGAGACTTTTATTTACCTTTAATGACATTTATTTAGTTAAAATCATACAACATTAAGCCACAAAGACGATATAATTAACATACTTTTATTAACCTTAAAGGGAATATATTTTTTCTTTGCTTAATTATTGATTTTTCAATATTAATAAGTATTTCTGCATATTAAACTGCTATTAAATAAATGTGAATAAAATTTTTATGTGATCTTTTTTATATTGAGTCAAAGGACTTACTGGCAACTGCATCGTTATTGCCTTAAAAGTAAAGTAACCCTATAAAGTTTTTATGATTTAAACTAGTTTATAATATAAGTAAATAAAATACTTAAAATTTAATCACCTTAAATAACAATGCTTGCCCTGAAATCGTTAACATTATATTGGTTTAATTAGTTAATATACAAAACATATTCAAGAACTTCCCCTTGGCCAAAATATAGGGTATATTTGCCCCTGCCCCATATCACCTTCATAGTACCTACGACAAAGTTCTGCCAACAAAGGCAAAGAGAACCCTTAGAATTAATAACCAGTCGGGCTTTTGAGTCTCCGTCTGAGCACGAGGTGCTGCCGCATTAATCAAGGCAACAACAAGTGGCAACAAGAGGGCCGCGAAATCGAAAGTCGCCCCGCACAATGCACTTGTTGTGGTGCTGTGGTGCTCACACCCAAGCACACTCTCGGCTGGCCCTCTCGGATCCACCACCGTAATTGGCCAAATTGACGTTTATATGCGAGGACCGAGTCGCTGGTTTATGGCCAGGATTATAGCATTGACAGTCCGCGCCAAAAGTTCATGCACAACAGGAAGCCACACCATCATCCGGGCAAAGCGCGCCTTTAAGCCGGGCCAAAACAAAAAGAAAAAACTATATATATACGTGCCTAAAACTTGTATTTTTTGAAACGGCCACGAAACGATTTCTACCTTTCTGCCTGGTCTGGTCAGCACTTTTAATTAAAATGCCATAAATTCGTGAAGAGGAAATTATCATTAAAATTCCCCAAGAGCAGAAAGAAAAAAAGAACGAAATGAAAACAAAACTTAATTTCTTCCTTATGCATCCGAGCAGGTTGGCAAGGTTGCCAGAGAACAAGGCAAAACGTTGTGATAGTGGGATTTAAATGGTTGAGATGCTTTCTAGAGATAGGGTTTGGGATAGGAAGTAAACTGGGTTGCTATAAGGAGGTTAGTGATCAACGGAAGTAGTATTCAGGGTGATAAAATAACTTACATTATCCAGATGGTAAATAGAAAGGTTTTGAGAGCGAGTCTTATGGGAAATCCTTAGATCCTGCTCGAAGAACCAAAAACATTTAGTAAGCTTTTAAGAAGCATCCTATTCTTTTTAATCACACATCTTTCCTAATGTTTTAAATAGCTGAATTCACAGCTAAATTCTTTGCTAAATTTCCAGCTATTTAAAGCATTCTCGTGGTAGCCCAACAGGTTGCATTTCTATTCGTCTTCATCTCGGACTCCAACTCCACCTCCAACTCCGACTCCGGCGATGATCACCTTTCCGATGAACCCATAAAGATTGCCGCATAGCTTTATGAAATATTCCCCAACGCAGTTCGCAGTTCGGAGTCCAGAGACTCAAAGACTTATCCGCAGGTAGCTCCGATGCGGGCGCAACACGAATTACATACATCAAGCACTAACTACCGACTTGGAGGATGGGAAACTGAAGCTAAAGCTGAAGCTGGTGTACGTAATCTGCAGCCGAAAGTCCCAACCACGTACGCATATATCTCTTCTTGACCGATAAGGTGCAGAGGAGCCCGTGGAGCTTATGCAGCACTGGGAGAAATTTAAGGGAAAACAAGTAAAAACATTCTTTTACATTAATAATATTAAAGAAAACGAGGGAGCTAAGAAAGGAAATCAGTGTTCTTTGTATTATAACCATGTAATTCCTTAAAGATTCCTTTAACAACTATCTTACTAATTAATAAAACATTATTAAATCCCCTTGTAAATTTCCCCAAGTGCAAGTAGAGATGTTCAATAATGTTGCCACTTTTGTTTTGTAACCTGTCGAAGGTGTTGAAGATGATCATCGCACACCCTCTCGCTCGCTCCCTCTTGGAACAATGAATTGCATAAATGTACGGGCAAAAACAACAAGAAGACTACACAAAAAAAAGTAATAATAATAATAAGAAAAGAAAAGCCAGTGGAATAAGAAGAACAGCCATTGCGGACAACAACAATTGAGCCGCCAAGCGCTGATGATCATCGCTGGCCAAGTACAATTGCCACCATAAAGCCTCATCCCCGACCTCAGTCCTCGGGTTCCCCCAGATCCATCGATCGGATCGCCTTCTCACCGTCGCCGGCACCTCTGTCCCTGCCCCCCGCCCCGTTCTTTCTTCTTTTCCTGCCACTTGGCTCCGCCGATTGCCGCGATCAATGATCTGCTCCGGGTCTCTTCAGTACCTTCTTCTGGAGATGGAGCTGCAGGGACCCCGGAGACCCTTCTCCGTGCTTCAGGCGGCAATGCCACTTGTACACTTGTTGCTGCGGGTCTGCGGTCGCTCGCATTTCGGTCAATTTTGTTCGGATACCCTAACTAGGGGTATCTGGCGACCTTAAGTTTAAGTACATAAATATTTATATGATATTTTATATACATTAATGTGTAATTAAACAGGAAGTATGTTTTTTAAAAAGTTATTCTACAATTAACAAACTAAAAACAACAAACAGAAAAAGGTTTTTAAGGACTAACATCTTCAAAAGCTGTTCCAAAAACCGTTTCTTCGATTAATTATAAATATAATCAATATTAACACTTATAAAGTTAATCAAAAGTGAGGGTATTTTCCCTCTGGTTCTCCCCTTGGAGACAGCGGCCTTCCACTTGAGTCTACGCATTCATTTGCGGGCTCATTGTGGCTTAAGACCGTATAGCTTCGTCTGGTTCTTTGGGGTCCCGGCCAAGTGACCGCCGTCGACAGCACCCTCACCCTCATCACTGGGTCCCCGGCCTGGGCCCTTTTGTTCTTTTTCAGCTTTTATTTATTTTAAATTCATTTCTTTCGGGGCCTGTCCGGCTGTTTTTTTTTTTCGTTTTATTTTTTTTTTTTTTATATATATATTTTTAACTCGTTAAAACGCGCCTGGAACAGAGACTTTGCTGAGTGCCGAGGAGGAGACCTCGACCCAGGTAAGGAGGCATTCTTTTATAATTCCATTTCGCGAGAATTGCCCGATGCGCCCTTGGAGTCTAAGCACAGAGAAAAATGTTTATCAAAAGATTTAAACATTAAAAATTAAGCAAATAAATTGCTGTTGCATTAGAAAGAGTCCTAAAATTAAAAGGGTTTTTTAATAATAATGTGTCTTATAAATCTAACAATATTAAGTCTTATTTTTATTTGTTTGGGGGTCACTTTTCCCAGTGTAAAGCTGCCTCACGATGTCGTTTCTGATTCTCAGCCCAGCAGACTTCAACGTTCCAAAGAATCTCCTCCGCCACAGCAGCTCGACCGCATCGCATTGTGTGTGCTGTGTGTGTGTGTGTGCGTGTGGTGTGCGTGGATTATTGGTTCGCATCTTGGCCTGGCCCGAAGGCGAGTGGCAAGTACCTGTTGCCGTGGCTCTTTGTTGTGGTTTCGGGATCAGGTCCCAGACCCAGAGAGCCAGACTCAACGATCTCAGGCCACGAACGTGCACCGATCTCGTTGATTCGCCTCGCCCTTCGCCTGCACTTGGCCTTTTATTTTACTCTTGGCCAACACGAGGAGAAAACTAATTTATAAAAAGTATAAATTTAAATATAAAAATAATTTAAAACAGGAAAATTAATTTAATAAGAATTTATTTAGTAGCAAAATTCACCAAAATTATTCTAAAGCTTGTTAACAAATACTTCTAAACTGAGAATAAAATGTATTTAACTTTAAAGAGGCTTTCAATATTTTTCTAAATTATATGTTAGGTATATTAATGTCCCCTTCATTTTTCTCTGTGCACTCTGCGATCCTCCTACTTTGTTTAGAAGCGTTTTCGTTCGCCTTTAATGTTGGGTAATAATATTATGCCATGACCCTGCCCCGATCGACTGCTGCTGCTCCTTCGCCGGCAGGTTCACGTTTTGCGTTTATTTTTATTTTATGCTGGTACAGGTGGAACCCTCTCACCAGTTTACCCAAGAAATTCTATGAAACCGAAATTGAAATTTCAATTTGTTCGAGTGCCCGATCGCGTATTGTAATTAACCGCAGAGAGGGGGAAAGGGAATGATGCTCTGGCTTCGAAAACCCCTCTTGACATTTTTCCCTCTCGACGTTCCAATTACGAAACGCAAACACTTGGCATAATAAAAGCAGAGAAAAAAAATATATTATAAACAATTCGCTGAGCGTACTTAGAAGTTCGGCCCACACATGCGACTTGTCAGCGCAATTAAAAAACGAAAAGTCAACCGCCAAACTGTTGACACATCCCGAAATGGGACGAACTTCGTTCGAATAAACAAACCTCGAGTGCGAAGACATTAGAATAAATCAGAATCGAAGACCCAAAAACAAACACAAATATTGGAGCTGGAATTGAGAGCTTGACTGACAAGTGACCATGACATGATTTCCGTATAAAAAACTACGCCGAACTTCCCGAAATCAAGAACAACTTCGCACTCGGTGGTCCCAGCACTTATCGGCGATGATGATAACTTTCCAGATTGAATTGTTTCTCGGGGTGTGAAAGACAAATTGATGAGGAGGCGGTGGGTCTTAGATCTCCAGTGTTTAGCTCATAAATCACAGTGTAACAGAGCATAAACTTTGACTAATGAAAGGGTTAATGGATCAATCTGTGAGAATTAAGGCAGTTAATAGAACTCTAGGGAAAAAGAGTACAGAGCTGTCAATCTTTTGGTTAAGTAAAAAGATAAGGTTGGGTTTTTACAACTAGACCAAGTAGAAACTCAGATAATTCTTGAAATACTACAAATAATTAACAAATAGTAGATATTTCATTAATTTATATTCTTATGTGATATATAAACGTGTGGATTTAAAACCTGTAATTTCCCTTAACAAATTATTCAATAAAAAAAATAGCACCCTTCAACCTTTGCTCAACACTTTCCTCCAACAAAGTGAATGCCATTCCAGATCTCGGAATAAGACTGCGCCCAGCAGGCAGACATCAAGAGCTATTACTATTATTAGGCCTCTCCCCGCCGTCAGCGGCAGTGCAGTTAAAGCTAATAAAGCCATTTCACACCTGCCTGCAAAAATGATTGCAGTTTGCCCCCATTAACTCGTTACAGATTGCTTATAATTAAATTATAATCAAGCCCGTGGCGGAAACTGAGAGACCGAGAACCGAGAACCGTCCGAGACCGAGACCGGATCTCTGACATGCATCTAACAAGCTCGCCGGCAACGAGTATCTAATCAACGTACAACGTCAAAACATCAACACCTCAAGTAATCAAAATCACTTTAGAATTTCAAATCAGACGATGGCCCGGGGAGTTGAGATCGCTGCGGATCGCTCGCAGTCGTCCATCAGAGCGTCAGTCAGTCAGCCGGGACATCCAGCCCGCCCAGTGGCCAAGTGGCGTTTACTGGAGCACTGCGCCGCCCCGATCCAGCCCATCCTACCATCTACCATCCTTCAAGCCATCCTCCAGTGGCATTCCCATCTCATCTGCCAAGGATGAGACTTGGCACGCAAGCGACGAAGGCAAAAAAAAAAACCTAAGATTATTCAAATTTAATGGACGAGGTACGAGGCTGGAACGCGTGGAGAGTCACGAGCAGAAGTGTCTTCCCAGACAGGCTCAAAAAAAATAGAGTCACACTTGGAAAAGTCATAATAAAATTATAAGAATATTTTAGGAAAGTCAAAAGAAGTTAAGAAATATTTTGGTTTTAGTTAAGAGATGTAAAAGAATGATTTACTAATTAAATAGTTGTTGAACAAAGTTCAAGGTCCTATTTAATTATTAAATAATAAAATAGCTTAACCATTCTAATACAAAATGTATTAATATATTCCTTATTTCACCTGCCAATATATCTAGCTCTAAATTTAAACACATATAAAATATTTATTAAATAATTTGATTAATTCCTCACAAACTCTACGCTCAGTGCACAGACTCTGAGCAGTGCGACTGGACTTGCGCTTGTCATCATGATTGATACGTTTGATGGATTGATTCGATGTGGATGCGGTGCGCCAGTGTCCAGTGTCCAGTATCCAGTGTCCAGTATCCACTGTCCAGTATCCAGTATCCAGTGTGTTAGAGAATCGACTGAAACTGTGTGCTGATTGATCGCGGCGCGTTGATTACAATCGCAACTGCGAGGAGTTGGAGTCCGTTTTGGAGTCGGAACAACGCACACGCTGCTGGGAATTCAATCAAAAGTGTCAGCGCCAGTGGCCAAGTGGAAAACATCTAACCGGGAGCTGCACTAACTAGCCAGGAGGCCATTGAGATCCCCGATGCGAAACAGGTACTTTTTCGCGCGATGATGATCATGATGATGACGATGACGACTACTACGATGGCGGCAAGTGTCTGTTGTGTCTTTTAGTGCCATGTTATATGCCACCTTAATGATCTTGTCTCGGCCGGGCGAGGCGACTCTGCAACATTTTGACCACCAACGGCGCCTTTATTGACTCCACACTCCGTAGTCCACAGTCGCAGCAGCTCTGCACTCGCGACTCTCAACTGGTGTGTGGCCCAGACGAGGAGCCGGAGTTGGGCCTATTAAGTCATAGTCTCGACTCATTTCAAATCACTTCACAGCTGCCGGGGAGACGCGGTGTTGAGAGCAGATTACAAAAAAAGTAGCTAAGAAGTGATTAAATATTAATTTTTGAAAATTTCTGTGACTTCTTTAGTTAAATAAATAATTAGTAAAATGAATTTAGGCAATAAATCAATGCAAATATCATCAGAACTATTTTTTTAAGTATAAGTCTTTAGATAGGAAATAAAATTAAAATCAAAAAATAGTTCATTTTTGATGGAGAAATACTTTATTGTTTAAATCTGTTAGCTAAAATCAATTTCTGTGACATTTCCTTTACAGTTTTTCAAATTTTTTCTAGCCAAAAATCATACCACCTTAGCTAGAAAACACCTTTCCTGGCATCACTTTTCCAGCACTGCCCTGCCCATGAATAATGGGACGTCTATGCCTCATTTGGATTATGTTGTACGATTTTCACAATGAAAAATTGCCAATCGCCGGGAGACAATGGTAATATACGATGGAGAATCAAATTTTATGTTAATTTCGTGTCTGTAACTTTTAAATGGATTTTAATTAGTTTTTATTTTGTTTTTTGCCCCAACAAATTTCGGCAATATTTCCTGTCTCCCATGTAAGTACTCTGGACGGCACTTGTCGGCCTTTCCCATATATGTATCTTTTGAACTCTGCCGCGCTCTGTAGAATATTGAAATTAGTTCAGACTGTGGCCTGTAATGTCGGCCAAGAGTTTCTTCTGATCTGATTGATGGTATTTTAATAGAGCGTGAGAATACACTTACTCTGTGTTCTCGTTTTAGTTTTTTATATTTTTTGGCAATTGAATGTACGCTTACAGGCACCTTGCATTCGCTTCGTGGCTCACCCGGCGTATGATTGATAAAGCCGGACTAATTAGCCCCTTAATGATCTCTGGGAATTTTTGCTGAGAATTGAAGAATCTGTTACGATCGCGGCCCAGCAGGGCGCGATGTAAATGAGGGAATTCTTGGGAAATTGAGATATGGCCGGTCGGCCGGCCGCTGTCAGGTACCGCTAAAATGTATCCCAAATATCTATGGAGCGCGCAAATGAACACAACGGCAACAACAACAGCAGATTCGTTCTTTAATTTCAATGTATGTAGGTATGTACAACCTGTTGCGGTTCAGACTGCAGTTTGCCGTTTGCAGAACAAGCGCCAAAACGAAAGACTCAGGACACGAACTTGTCTTACACAGAACAACAAAAAGCAGCCAGCGACAAGACAACGGCAAGCCACACAGTGCCAGCGAGTTAAGTCAAGTCAAGTCAAGTAAGAGTCGGTGCGACGGCGGCCCCGAAAAACTTTACGTAATTAAGCAAAGAACGTCGCGCTAATGTCGCACATAAGTCACACGGAGCACTCCCGCCAGCAGCAGCAACAACAACAACAGTCTGGCGAACAAAACGGTTAATGTTTTTCCCCCAAACTCGGCGCCCCTATCGTCCCGCCCCCAACTGATTTCCCAAATTTGCCTGCCAACTAAATACCAGGTAGCTGTGACGATGATACACTGGCATATAAATATTTAAAAATTAATTCAATTCAATGCAAAAACAATCGATATTCTTTCGATATAAAAATCGATAGAATAAAATAGGTATTCATCGAAATTATAAAATTAAACTTCTTGGTGGGAATTTGATAGTTAAATAAGTCAAGGAAATGTTAGTTTTTCATGAATATTAATGTATTAATTATGGTATTCAGTAAACATTGATTCAATTTATCGTACAACGGATTAATACATTTAATTATATATATTGTCAGTGCTCTTTGTTTATGTATATAACTTTTCTGCTTTATTTTCTGTGCGAGAAAGATTTATCTTCACTACATCATAAATTAACTAAACTTTATTAAAATTTCTAAATTGAAGAAATACTTTTAAAATATATTTCAGAAAGTTTTTCAAACCCAACTTATTGATTTCTCTGAGTGCACAAAATCGCTGTTGTTGTTGCCGTGTTTTGTGGCCTGGCTCATTCACGCGAATTTGTTTGGCAATTGAACTTGGCTTTGGAAACATTTCGTTTGAATTCGATTTTTTTCGGTACGGCCAGTCGGCGGCGGCAGCGGCGGCGTCTCAGGGCAACGCGTTTTTGATTAGCTTTCCGCATTTTAGCGGCATTTGGCACTCGGCAGGAAGGAGGGATAAAGGAGTCAAAGTAGCAGAAGGAGCAGCAGCAGCAGCAGACGACGACGACGACGACGATGGCCAAATGTGATGCTTATCAGGAATCACGAATATTTGTTTGCTGCAGCAGCCAAAACAAACCGAAGAAGTTGTGTTCGAAATGGTTTTTCCTTCCTTTTCAAGAGTCGGGGGATGCGACTGAGACTGAGACTGGGACAGAGCGAATCATTCCTGCGGGAGCCAAAGAAATCCCAAACTTGACTCACGACGCATTTTTCTTTCAGATACAAAAGTGTTTGCCTATCTATATATTTAATTTCAGTGAACGGCGTCAAGTGTATCGAATGGCAACGGCAAGCCTTCGTTGAAGTGAATTTTAAGAGATATAAATACCATTTTTAAATGCTCTTTTTGAGCTTTAGCAAATATATTATAAACAATTTTAAAATATGTTTTTCAATTTACTAAAAATCCTTTTTCCAGTTCCAATTAATTTCCTTCAACTCCAAGACTGAGTCACTCTACATAAACAATTATTAATAGGTCAACATTTTCTTGTAAAATTCTAAAAACATGAAAATAAAAAAACCTTTGGGCTCTTACAAGCTCCTCAACGAAACCGCTTAACCCTTGCGGGCCGGTCGCAAAGTGGAGATTATTCAAACAGTTGCATAAACAGTTGGCAGAGCTCCGAGAGTTGGCGCCCAAGAGTCACCAAGCCCGACTGCCTCCCACATGGCAATCCTACAGATACAGATATATATATATATATATATGTATATATAGTGGTTGGAAGCGTTGCCACATCGCACCGCCGAAAGCGAGGAAGCGTGGGCGAATCCAGGCGGGGGCCCTCTTACAAATGATTTTGCCAAAATATTCAACGTATGCATATTTTTTATAATTTTCACAAATTGATAAACAAAATTGCAAGTGATTTTTCATTGTTGCGCCGACACAAACCGACCGACCGACCGACCGACTGCGATCGTGAGTCACACCAGCCGCTGGATAATTATGATGCCAGATAATGCGATATGGAGTGGAATACGATTTTTCCTGCTCATTTCTGCCACTCGCACCGGCACTCGCCGTTTCATTTGCTGCCACACGACACGGTGGCACTCTGTGACAGCTGCATTGGACACTCGGAGATCGAGGAAACGGTCTCGAATGGTCTGGACTAGCTTGGCCTGGCCTGGCGCCCTCCTTTTTGGCCGGGTCTGTCTTTCAACTTTTGTCGCCGTGATTTTTGACTCCCCCTCGGGTGGCTAAGACACTGGGAAAAATATTTTAAAATAGTTTATGAACTCTTAAGCTGCTTTTATTTGAAGGTAATAATATAAGAAACAAATACTTAGAAGATAGAAAATATTTTAAAACTAACTGATAGATAGAAACTCTTTACTTTAACTCCTGTGGAACTCCTCTCACTTAAATTGTTATCCTTATTGCTCTTCAAAAGTTCCAAAAACATTTCAAATTATTATTATTACTTTCACCATAAGCTTTGATTTATTTCTTCAAGTGATACCTCCTATCATGTGGGTTCCTTCGCCTCGACTCCACTCATAATGCTGGCCATTGTCTGTGACCGGGTTGCATTTTACGAGCGGCTTTGTTTGCGCTTTGAGAATTATTATGTCATAAATTAATAGGCGCAATTTTTACTACCTATGGGGGACACTTTACATACCCCGATACAATAAGGGACACTTGGCTAAGTGAAAAATGCAATGCAGGCTCTGCATTAGCCTAATGTCCGGCGATTTTCCATGTGTTACATGAACTCCTGATATCAATCGTAGTGGTGAATGAAGGAGAGCCAGTGCCCAAATTGTATCAACTTAATAAATGGAAATCCCTGATAGAGATTTTATTTATATAAAATTCTTTAAATCAATTTCTTTGCCTTCAAAATTATTTTAAATAAATTTATTTTGCAATAACTGAAACATTAATTGATTTTATTATTGAACAAAGTATCTAAAAGTATTTAATAAGAACGATAACAGACTTACAATTAGTCATACAAAAATGTTATACATTTTTTTAGCTTATTTTTTAAATCTATTTATATTGGTTTGAGTTTGTAATTTTGTTGGATATTTATTCAATGCATTTAAAAGCAGTAAATCACCAAAGTCGGTGTTAAAATCAATTTTAAACTGCTTAAATTCTCCAAGTCATTATCTTATTGTATTATTTCTGCAATCCGGTATAATTTAATTAAAACCCGTTTCGTCTAGCTGTCTTATCGATCCCCCGTGTGATTCATTGACCCGGGGAGCAGAAAACTAAAAGAGTTTTTATGCAGTTTTAACCTTTTATACCGCACTTCAACGTCATCCACACTTTGCATGTTGTTTCATTTTTAGATACTCAAAGTTGTTTTGGCTAAGAGCTCAGCATGTTTGTTAACTTAAAAAAAAAAAAAAAGGAGGAAAAATAAAACAAAAAAATGAACGAAATAACGTTAACAACACTCCCCGTAGCACCAGACAAAGTCTGCACAGCTGTCTGGGGCGCAAAGTTCGCTTTTCTTGTTTTTATTTTGACTTTTTTTCTAACGTATTTTCGTATGACTCATTGGGGTCTGCAGCTTGTCTGCCGCTATTTGTTGCATATATGATTTTATTAGTTTTCCGTGGACCAGAGTTTTGTTCTCGTTCGTGGCTGTGTTTTTTATATTTTTCTCGACTACACCGAAACGCCGCTGGTCGTTGGTCAGTCGCATGTCTGGCCATGTGTTTTGTCAATTAAGCCACAAATTTGCCAAACAAATTCAAAAATCGCGTTTTACAAATTTCAAGCCAAATTGAATTCAAGTCGTCGGTCTGGTATATATTTCTGTGACTATAATTTATAGAGTCTGCACATATGTAGTGTGTGGTGTGTGCTGCTCCTTTGGAAGCGTCGCCTTATCACAGCCACGACATCGTCGAAATATCAACTCAAATGACCATTATTAGCGGTAAATAAACTCAACTTCGAGTTGGCCAACCAAACCGCAAGACCCCGACCCAGCAAAACCAAGCAAAACCCAGCAAAACCTGGAGAAAAAAGCCAAAGCAAACCAAGCTGCAGTAGAAGTAATAAAAGATCATGTTAACACAGTGCAAAACAACGGCAATAAACGAGCAGGAGCCGGGGGATTGTCATCATTACCGAGGGGTCTGAACGAGAATTAAATACCCTTTCTTTAGTCAAGATTTAAATAAGGAAAAATCAACAAAAATAGTTAGGAAATCTTTTCGATTTAAGTTAAAAATTAAACTAATTAAAAATAAAAAAAGAAACCCGAGCAAAAACGGAGAGATTTTTACAGAGATTTAACAGGAATAAATTCAATAAAAATAATAAAGAAATCTTTAATGTTGTATTTAAATATTACACTAATTAAATATGTACTTAAACTTATTTAACACAACAAAAACAATAGGATTTCAATATCTATCTAGTCTTTAATTAATTTATACCTGAAAGCCAAACCAGAATTATTTTAAATTCAAATATTTCAATTTTAATATTTACGAATTCACTTGTATATAATATTTTCCAATATATTTCCCTATTAAGTTCCTTCCTTAACCAATTCAAAATACCCCATTTTCTCAAGAGTACTCAAAAGAAAATCCAATGGCAATGCCAAAGTCAATGCAAGGAAAACTTACATCTGATAAATGATATAGAAGAGCTTTTGCGGCGGCAGAAATATTGTCACAGAACTGGGAAATGGGAGTGGGAGAATCTGCTCAAGAATCAGGGGGCTCTCGCATTTAGACTCGTACTTGGGAGTCACATATATATATATATATATGCGACTTAACCTGTTGCCACAGCCGCCGCTTTCGCCGCTGCCACCGCCGCCACTCGGGTGCAATCCTGGCCATTGTTCTGCCAGGAGGAGGAGCAGGCTTATCGCTCGCCGGCCGCGGAAGCCAATTAGGCGACATTTCTTGCACCATCTGCCGTTGGCAATTATGAAAATTGCAATTTTTATTGCACCCAAGTGGCGGTCAGGGAATGCCAGCGATTTCAGTCAGCCAGCCGGAAAGGAGCAATGCCTCCTCCGCTTATAGAATCTTTAATAATTACGCTAATTGGCAGCCAGGTGCCTGGCTGGTAAATGACTTTCGGGGTTACCACAATTTCAAATTAATTTCGCATGCCGCTGCACGTTCCACAAAAAATTGGAAGTCGGAGCAATCTCTTAATGGTCATGGCGGCCAGGAGCGTGATTCACTTTGACCTCCTCGGGGGCTAAATACCCAAAAAGACCGCAGAGTCCCCAGAGTCCGCTCATCATGCTCCAAATCTACATAAATCTGTAACTTTGGCCTGCTCTCTTCCATACAAATGTGGGATGCTTGGCAGTCCATGTGTGAGCCATTTTGGTCTTTGTTAAAATTGTTTGCCATTCGGCGGTGGTTTGTTATGCGGAAGAATCGATTTTGGGAACACTGCTCGGAGCTCTGTTTGGCTGGCACACGATCTTGGGGATTTACGATTTATTAAAATGAATTAATTTGAGCAGCATTTCGCGAGCTTACTTTCTGGGAAGCTGACTAAATGTGCGGCATTTTAATGATGCCACATTATGGTTTTTTTTTCTTTTTTATTGGCTACAAAGGACCTATTAGCATTTGAGTAACCTTTTGGGGTCTGCTGGCGGACAAAGAATGGCTAATGAAAATGAAGAAGGAAATTTCTAATTATTAAGAGAGAGAGAAGGAAAATTCTTAGACTTTTTAAAGAAGGAATTAAGCTAGAAAGGATTAAAAATGATTAAAGTATTTTTACTATAAATTTCTTAAATATCTAGTAGTTTTATTAAGAATTATAAAAAGTTCTGATCACAAATGATAGAAGTTTAAGATAGTTTGAAACTTATTTAAAAGTTAAATACAAACTACAAAACACAAATCCCAACTTAAATTCGAATAGTTTTTATGATGCAAAATGTAGTATTAAGTCCATTAAGAATACATTTCATACGTTTCCCCATTTTATGAGCCCAACTCCTTATGATTTATATTTTCCTTAAGCTCTCCCATTGAACTTCCTGTCTACTTTATATGATTGATGTCCCGATAAATAACTTTCTCCGGCACACGCATAAACATAAACATCCTCCTAACCCTTGGCTTGGCCAAATGCCAAAAGCCACCAGAGAAAAGAAAAAAAAAGAGGCACTTAAAATGCCAAAGTCAATTCAAGCCAATCGACCGACGAGGCGAATGAGCAAACGGCTGTCAATGCATCGCGGACCCAATGAAATTAGGTAATAAGCAGGCCATATAGAAACACATTTATGCCGATCGAGAGTCCGGAGTTGGAGTCCAAGTTGGAGCTGGAGTTGGAGATATAGTTAGAGTCCATTTCCAAGTCCGAGTCAGAGTCAAAGTCCGAGTCCGAGTCACTTTTCATTTCCAAATGGCAACGGCAAGTGCGCCACAGACGGAAACCAAATCGAAGTTGGCGGCAGTGTTGTCTCAATAAATAAAACTTTATGGGTAAATTAGGATTGAAAAAAAATTTAAAAAAAATGAAAAAAGTAATTGTTATACTAAAAAAAAACTGAGTATATAATAAACTCGATTATTTCAAGAAAGAGTGTACAGTTTAAGTATTTAAGGATCTATAAAATATCTTATTGCTTTTGATTAAATCAATCTAATAATTAGCTTTAAGGTTCACTTGGTTTGCCTTTAGACTATACTTCTTAATAAATATTTTTTAATGATTTTATTGAATAATTTCATATATTAAGTTCCTTCCTTTATTTGACCTCACCTTATAAATAATTTTAATTAACCATTCTTTTAATTGATCCTTAAAAATAGCCAGATTTATCTCCTAAACCTACAGCCAAGTTGGCAACTCTCCATGAAGGCAAACAGAGATAATTTATAAGCCCCAGCGCCCTGGCCAGACGACCATAAAAGTCCTGGACTGAAGCCGACTCTCCGGCTCTTGGCTCTCCAGTTCACCAGCTCCTCCAGCTCCCAATGGTTTCTTAGCTCCACTCGGACGACGGCCTGCAGGCGGCTATGTCAGTTGGACTGTCAATTGACTGGCAACACTTCGCAAATGCGGCGCCCGTCGCGACCAAACAAAGCCACAGAAATCGGACATTCCGGACAAAAGACAGTTGGACTTCGGGACACTAAAATGAATTGAAACTAATATGCCAAAGTGAGTGGAGCGGAGTCGTCTGACAATGGTTCCCCATGATTCTGAACTCACTGCCGCAGGCTAGTAGTCCGACATCGAAGCGAAAGGATATGCAGTTACCAAAAAAAACAAAAAACAAAAAACAGAAAGATAAAAAAAACAAAAAAAGCTTTTGCATGATTACCTAATGCAGTGATTGCCATTGGCCTAGTGATGTGAGCGTGATTTACAGGGTGTTCTTGGCTGATGGCCATAAATATTAGCCAGGTAATAGCCGCACATTAATTAGCCAAGATTTATAACGCAAAAGCCAAGGCGGTTGCCTTTGGCGGTCAATTAGATAATACTTGTTCTTTGTTAGAACTTAAGACTTTTGCAGAGATTGATGTAAAAATAAATAGGATATTTAGGGATAGAATTAAAATTAGGAATTAGTATCTGAGTTCAATAATTTTTTCCTATCTATTAACTGCGTGTTTTGTGGTTTTTAAATAAGAAAGAAATTTGAAATTTAAGTTGTCCGAAATTAATTGTTACTATTTTTTTTTAAACGTTCTTAGAACCCTCCTAAAAAAAATTAATAAAGTATGCTAGATATAAATGTATATATTTAATTAAAAACCCCCAAAACTCACCATGCTTCACGCTTTCATCTCTAAATCCAACGCAAATTTCCTACCAAAAAGTGTGACCATTGTGATTAATTTTGATCGCCGGCTTTTGAGCGGTGATTTATGGTCGCACTGATATAAATCATTTAAAAATGCAGGCAATGCGATTTTTGTCAGGCACATTTAATTATGCACTAAATAAGAGGTGTCGCACGAAAATGTTTACAATAAATTAATTGAAAATCAATTAGCGGGCCTCGCCGGGCCAACCAAAGGCCGATCAATAAAATCGACTGCCACTGAATTATTGTCAAGCTTTTTCCATTTTTTACTGAAATGGGCAAGGTAAATGGCAAAAAATTATTATTGAGTGAACTGAATTATGGGGCGCAGCAACAGGATCCATAAAAATTGGCAAAGCAACTCTGAGCGCGTTCGAGGAGTTTTTAACTTGCTTTTTGGCTGCAGGTGAAATACTTGCAGAAATATTTTTGACCAAGAAAAATACGACTGTGGCAACAAATTAAAGTGCATTGCCGTGTATGGGGCCATAAAATTTTATATTATTTGCATGCTGGCCATACTCCGAACTATATTTATTAATTAGAAGGAAAAACACTTGGCCGAAGTCGGAGCTGGAGCTCCAATCGAAGTCCGCGTCCACTCATAAAGCCCGTGTATATACTATAATTTTAGCTAGCCGCTGAGGTGTTAATTGCACAGTGGTGGCCCCCAGTTTTTTGTATATACTATATTTTTTTGCTCCACATCTCTGGGTATTTTGGTAATGCTCAGGATCCCAATTCGAGTCCAAATTCGTTTGCCCGCCGGTTGCCGTCGATTGAAAGTGTGAAATTGCCAAGCAATTGTGATTGCCAGTCGTCGCTGTTGTTTTTCCCAAAAAAAACTGAGCTCGGAGGGGGCCTTGCTTGCAGTTGGCAAATTGCATCAGGTGTTCGAGATTGAAGGGGTAGCCCCCCCTTTGGAGGGGTGGCTTTTATGATTTGTCTGTGCGCTGATTAGCCGGGTGGGTGTGGCCCCAACGATTGGCCCCGTTAACGTGTGGAAAGTCGGATTTTTATTTGGAAAAGATCAATCGGAAGCCCAGTTAAAGGTACCCCAAATTATGTAATTTGCACGGGTCTTATAGTAATATTTAGTAAATAAGGTTAATGGTGGAAGTGTAAGTAGTTATTGTATTAGGAAGTATGTTTTTATTTAGTTTTTATTATTATAGAAAGAACGTTAGTGGTTATTGAATTAGCATCTCTTTTGTCTTTATTTTAAGTGCTCTAAAAAGATCATCAGTAAATGGAATTTATAAATTGGTAGCTTAGTTGAGAGTTTTTAAATTATACAAAACAGTTTTGTTGGCATTTGTTTTACTTTAAATAAAGCCTTCTAAAGATTATTCCAACCTCACTCCAAAAAATGGCCTGCTCTCCTTTTGACATTCAAAAGTTCAAAGGTTATGGTCTTATTAAACTTGATTTCGGCAAGAGAAAGTTATCAACAACATGCATATGAGCGCCATCAATCACACAATCAGGAAAGGAGACAAATAAAAAAAACAAAAATCCCCAAAAAAAAAATAAGGGACAGTCGCCACAGAAAGTGTTTTCCCTCCCACCGAACCGTGATTTTTCCCTCCCCACAAAGGTAGACAGGCGAATGCAGGGCAATAAATTTACTTTAATTTCTCATAAATTTAAGCTTTGCATATTTTTTGCATACTGGAAAGACAATAGCTTTGTGCTGGGCCAACACCCGCGCACATTTGCATGCAAATGAGATGGGAAATGGTATGGAGATGGCGATGGCGATGGAGATGGAGATGGAGCCAGAGCCAGGGCCAGGAGTTGTACCCTGGTCCAGGTCTCGGTCGGATCTCTCAGGTCCCACCAAGAGTGGGTGACGCTAAGCACCATTTGACGGCGGTGTCGCCGAGCTCTTTGGACCAGGCCCAAACGCCGGCTAGGCGACACTTTTCAAGCCGGCCAGTCCAGAAAACTCCAAGATGTCCATCAACGCCTGCGTGTCTAACGAAGGAACGAGCGAGCCGCCGCACATCAAAGCCTTTGGCGCCACCTTGGCCAAAAGTGATGCCAAAGTGGGCTATTTTCAAGCCAGATTTGGTTTCTTGCAAGGGTTGGAAATTAGGAAAAAATATTAAAAAATATTCATTACTCAACACAATCTTTTTGGTGAAGTAGACTATTTTTACACACTCTTTTTAGCTATATTTAGTCTTAATTTTAACTAATTTTCATTCGATTTTCCAGCACTTACGGCCAGTTGGCGGAACAGGATGCGGAAAGACGGCGAAACGAACTTTATGGCTGACACCAATCAACTTTGGCTCGCCAGAGCCTACGACGATGTCTAATGCCTTTGTTTATGCCCGCGACAGCATCGCACTCTCTCGTCTGGTCCATAACTCGCTAAACAGAATGGACTTGGACTTGGTGCCACCTTCACTGCCACCTACACAGTCCAAAATTAAACTATACAAGTCAAAATCATAAAGGGGAAATATAACTGTCCATCGTAAAAGTCATAAAAGTAAATGAAATTGGAGTTTATAGGGAGAAAAGTGTCTTGAATAAGTAACCATTTAAAATAAATCATTAGAAATAATATAAGTCACGAGTTCGCGTCTTATATTAATTTTATTAGTAAAAAAATAAAATTTTCCAAAAATGTTTAAAGAAAGTTAAATATGGAAAAGAACGTATGTAATTTTGAAGCATATAAATATAAGATATGAATTCATTAGTTTTAAACTTGTACTTTTAGAAGGTCTGTCTACCAATAATTTCAAAATCTAAAAAGAAACAGAATAGAAAATAATTACAAATCTAGAAGCTAAATAATACCAAAGCTTCTTCCAATTTATTTTATGTACAGTGATAATTTTAGGAAATAGTAAGTCACATCACCTCCACCATTGTCAGGACAGTATCAAGTGCCATTTTGGTGACTCGTCGTCGTCTGTCGCTGACACCCACTGGCAATTTGCAATAATGCGGCTCATCAACTCGCATTTGACAGTTCCCCAGACCTGCGCCGTTATCCCCTGGACCCCTGAATCCCTGGACCTGCTCCCTGGACAGAAAGTGCCACCTAAAATTGGCCTTTTATCTGTCCGCACCCTTCGACATCTGTCTCTCTCTGTCTCTCTCGATTATTTGTGCTTTTTGTGTTGATCAAAATCCCTGACAAATCTGCACTTTTATTAGTTGGCAATTTCTTGATGCCGGCAGACGACCGGCGAAGCGGCTGATGACGACGACACGTGTCTTCAAGACGTTAAAATGGAAGCGGAAATGAGCGCCATTTGTTTTTGCCATCGATTCTGGGGCGATGGTAAAAGGATTTGGCAAAAATCTCTGCTTACAAGCACTGGGAAAAATAATAAAGATTTAGAAAAGTAAGTTTGATTTAAGTTAGTAAATTATTAAGCTTACTGAAGCTATTTATATTAATATTTAGACATGTGAAAGCTTAACGAAAATGAAAAGCCTTTTAAGTTGTTATTTCACAGATTAAAAAAATATTTTAAAAGTACCCCTAACTTTCTAAAACTACTCCTTAATTCATAAACAGTACAGAAGTCCTCACAGTCTCACAAAACTTCTCAGCCAATTAGTTTTTCCCTTGTCAAAGAAATATCCTCTTAAAATTACAGCATCCATCACATACGTTTCCTGCTACTCTATAAAAAAGCAGTAAAAGCAGTAAAAAAGTAAAATCATAGTAATTGTGACATATAATTGGACATTTAATTATATGTCACAATTACTATGATTTTTCGCCCTTTTCAAATATATTCTCTACATTCTCTTCAACCGATTCCCACACCCCTAACTTACAGTGTACCTTTTCGTCCTTGCCCAAAAACCGCCCTAGTGGAAAAATCTAAGCGTTCAACTTTTGGCAATCTCATCAGCAAATCTGAGATACTGGTAAACAGACAAAACCTCAAATATAAAACTAAGGGTGACAACGATGCTCGGTGGAGAGAAATATTAATTTATATTATTTGCAATGCAGCAGCATGCCGCAAAGTGTGATTGTGACAGGTACAGGAACCGGCGACAAAGGACTCGGATCTGTGGCACGTGACCGACGCACTGCAAATATGCATAAAAATTGAAGATGCCAGTGGCCGTTCGGATTGATAGTGTGCGCGCACAAGGCCATTAAAAGCAAAAACTGGCCCCTGGAGGAAGGGTGATGCCCGGGTGGGGTGGTACACAAAAAAAAGAAGAAGCAACGAGCTGTAAAAATATGTAAAATATAGGGAGAAGGGTGATAATGGGATAGGGTAAATACCGCATTGTTATAAATAAATATATAAAATATTTTAAGTCTTTTTCATAGTACAAAATATTCTTCTTTATAAAAATAATAAATATCTGCTGATTATATATATTAAGATTCATTTAACATATAAACAACTCTTTAATAAAATACATATCTTATAATAGATTACGATAAAATAGAATAGATTACGTTCCATATATTAAATATTTGAAGTCCTTTTAAAATCTCTAAATAGACGTTGTTCATTAAAAAAAAATACTTTGAAGTTCTTGTTTACAAAATAAATATATTTATGATCAACTTAAAGGTATATAATTTATAATCAAATCTTGGTTCTTAAGAAATTAGCGAACTTAATACTAAAAGTTTGTTTTCTTCCAAGGAATATTATTTTAATTTTTCATTTATATAAGTAATATACAGGGGATTTTAAGAATTTATTAACATATTATTATTTACTATTTAACTTTATTATTATGAATTGTTTCTTACAATTTTTATGTCTTAAAAATTAACCAGCACTTTCAAGAATACAACCCGGTTTCCCAATCCCTCAGAGAGAGGGCTGATGCTCAACTTTGGCCCCGAGGGGGAGGCAAAAGCATATGCTGCTCTTCACAGGGACACGGCAGCGATTCCCACACACAGTCAGCACCGCACAACACTCGATTGTGGAACTCAAGTGGCCCGTGTGGAGGAGGGAGGACACGAGGATGCCGGCGATAAGTACCAGAAAGGACCAAAACGGCCGACCGACCGACCGGCATTGAGAAATTAAAGCCCTGCACGCACCCGCCGCCGATGAATTACCCCGAAATTGATGGCCAGCAGACGCTCGCTGTCTGCGGCAGATACAAATGTATCTTTTCGCCTGCGTCAAACCGCCGAGTGCGTATCGTATCGTATCTTTTCTTGTTTTGCGCCCCTCCTCGAGCGTTTTCCCACGACCCGCAAAGTGTTGCTTATGTCCCGGCTGCTGTAACAACAACGGAGTTTGTTTGCGGGGTTGGGATAGCCATGGTTCGCCTCGGCTCGCCCCCTTTTTAATTGCCGCCACTGCCGCCCTTAGCGCAGGCTTAGCAGCCGGATCATCCCCTGGCCATGGTTATGCCTGGTCCTGGTCCAAGTCCTGGGCTTAAGTGTAGACTGCATTCGTGGCTGGTGCTACTGCTGTCAGCTTCATTATTTGCTATTTTAGCAATTTGATGGTAAACTTTGACCACGGCTCAATGAGTGCCTGACAGAAGGTCTGCACGGAAAGAAAAAATATGGGAGTATTATGCAAAGGGATACCAGAATGTTTACTAGGTAAAATATAAAATTATCAAGTATGGAGATACTAAAAAAATTAATCACTTTACATTAATAAAATATTAAAGCTACTAACAATATTTATTACAATCTTATTAACCTCTTTTTATGGGAAAAATGTTTATTTAAATTAATCAGAAGCAAGAATAATTCATTAAAAATGTTTTTTTTTAGAACTACATTAACTATAACAACTCTTTTTTACCTTTTTCTATTTATTAAAAATCATAAAAATGTATAACAAATTTGTTTAAGTGCATTCACTGCCCTGTCACGTTTTATTTTCCGCCTTCTGCTACTTTTCCACGGCAGCAGCGGATCGCAAAAAGTAAAATTCGGCAGACACAATGGACATGTTGCCACTTCTGTGGCAATTGTGTCTGGCATGACCATTCCAGGGGTCCATTATTAATTGATTATGCATCCCGGCATATATATCCATCTATCTATCATAACCATGGGAACCTTGACCTCCCACTCGGCGAACAGATGACGCCATAAAACTAACCCCTGTTATTAAGGAAGATGATTTAATGTAGAAGAAGGATAATTATCGATTTGCAGAATTACTCAACGTTTTTTATAATTGTTATATATACAGGATGAAGATATTATAAAGAATCATTTTCAAGACTAAATTAAATACAATTTAAATATGAATTTTTAACTAAACTTAAATATATATTACTATATATTTATTTTTCCCCCTTTGTTCCTTGTCTTTCTAACTAGATCTCCCAAATAAAATATATATAAAAATTTATATAAATAATACCAAAACCAAAAGCGATCTCCCGGACCCCCAACTCCACACTTGTCAAACCCACACACCCTCCTCTCGATCAGTTTTGGCTCTAATTTAATTTGCATTTTAACAACTTTTTGCGTGTGGCTCGGGGTTTCTTTTCTGGAATTGCGACTGGACTGGTGGATGGTGGACAGTGGTCAGTTGAGCTGGAGCTGGAGTTGAAGTTGGAGGCCGGCAACAAAAGGCGTGACTGCAACATGCGCCAAGTGCGTGAAACGCCAAAATAACACAGCAACCTGCCAAGATTTTACCTGCGGGCGCGCACCCAAGCCGCGCACAAATTAAATTAGTTTGAATAAACAGCGAGCCACAGCCACAGAAAGGAAAACAGAAAAAAATAAAACGAAACTAAAATGAAATAAAAGCCAAGTGCATAATAAATGAACCGAACCGACTGAATACTGGGCGCAGCCAGAACATCGAGAGGGAACCAACCGCACAGAAAAATCATGGCAAATCCGGACGACCATGAAGGCCCATCCCATCGCATCCCAATTTAACCCGAAGCAGCGACTCAGCGGCCATTTCGACTGCGTGGGCGCAAAAGCTCGCGCAGGTGATTTTAATCGCATGCCAGGAATCTGGCATAAACAGGTGAACCTCCGAAGACTCCGCTGACTGCCAGCCAGAGTCCAACTTCGGCTTCAACTCCGAAAACAGACCGCAAGGCGAAAAGGAAAAAAAAAATTAAATCAGACACAGAAGGAGGAAGGTCCCAATGCGGCAGCAAGGGATGTGAGCGTGAGGATCCTTCAAAAGAATCATAAAAATATATAATTTAAGGTTCAGAAAGTAATAAAAATAAATGAAGGCATTCCAAATATTTTTAGCATATTTTTAAAACGAAAATCCATATGAGTAAATTTGAAAATTAAATTAAAATAAGATCCCAAAATTATCTTTACAAAATATAAATATTTTAAAAGTCAGCTAACATGTATCATATATATTTAAGAAGAAGATAAAGGCACACAAATAAATATGTATTCCTCGACAATAAAAACCCAATATTCCAATTTAAATTTTAATATTTTTCATCCAGAACTTCCCTTCGTGACACGAGAACATCCTCTCATTTCCCTGCCAGAGCAACGCAAATGAGCCCCCCAAAAGGATGCGGCTTTTGTGGATGCGGCTTAGCGGAGCAGGAAAACGAAACGAAAATTGTAAATCACGAATTTTGCTGGAAGATATGCAAAAAGCGGCGCACATTTTGTAGCAAATTGAATTTTCAGCAGAAAATCCCCCAGAAAGGCGGAGAGCGAAGCTTTGGCAGCCAAGGCCTTGTTAAAGGCGAAAAAATAAGAATCAGCCGCGCGCGCTTGCGCATAAATTTCCAGGCCCAGCACAGCTCTCCCAGCTACAGCTTCAGTTCCAGCAAACAAAAAAAAATATATAAATACGAAAAATAAGAGCTGCAACAGGTTGCAACGGTTGCAGGCCAGAGCATGCCCCAATCTGCATATACAAGCCATAAAGCAATTTCCATTTGGAGGCCCGCTGCCGCTGCCACTGCCGCAGACTCCCCAAAAAAGGCGACAAGGGCGAGGCAGTAATGGCAGAGAAGGCAACCTTGATCCTTGTCAAGTGCAGCAATTCGGGGAGGTTGCAACGAGGAGGGATGGGGCCTGGGATGATCCCCGCCAGGCAAAAGAGTCCCAAGACTCGGTTCCAGCTTTAATAAGTTCGCAGCTCGGCGGATTTCTCGTTCTGTTCTGATTTCTAGTCACTCGCAGCTCTCTACGCATTCTGTGTTTTATTTACTTGAATTTTATGCAAATCGTTATTTTTATTTTTATTTGTGCCAAGGAGGAGGAAAAGCCAAGGCACAGAGAGAAAAAGGAAGCTGGAGCTTACCCCTAACTTCTATTGATTAGAATTCTAATAAGAAATAATAAATAAATAGATTTTTAAAAAGGAAACTTGAATGTTTGTAGCGCTAAATTTAGTAAAATTTATTTTTTATTGAAAATTTGTTCAACATTCCTTTTTAAATTTATAAATTTTCCTCTCTGCACCGCTGACGACAACGAATTCATTTCGTTTTGTTTGTCGTATGCAAAAATTGTTATGGCCTGGCCATAAGGACGGACTTTGGCTAGAGTCTCTTGGCTCTGAGAGACTCTGTCGCTGGCTGTTACCATTTATAGCCGCTGGCTGTTTTCCGTTGCCAAATTAGTGAATTTACATGTTGAACAATGATCAATGTTTTGTTAGCACATGTTGTTCGCCTCACAAAGTTGGCTGTGTTTGTTGCAGCTACATGCGATCCGCCAGATACTCGTGCGCATATTGCAACTGGATGCAGCAGGCGAAGGAATCCGCTGCAAAGACAATGAGAAAATTTCGACCTGAAAAAAAAACTAACGAAATCTCTGGTAAGTGAGCTAATAACAAGTGTAAGCGTGGGTGGAAAAGGAGAAAATTTGAAGCAGTTACACATGTTAAACAAGGGAAAATTGTTTAGGAAAATCATATTTTTAACTGTTATCGAAATAAGTTCTTATCTGAGTATAGAATATATAATTTTGCTTTCCTTTTATTGGAAACTCAATGGAAATGGAACCTGACCAGGCCATTAGTGACTCTTATACAACACCTAAGAGCCTTAATGGGTTCCTTAAAAAGGCCAAAACGCCGCCATATCTTGGCACAAAGCTAAAAAAAATCAAAGAAACAAAACAAACAAAAAGCTGCAATCAGTGAAACAAAGATGCTACCCAAAAATGGCAAGAAAATCGGAGTTAGCTGTGCCTTGGTTTCGGTTTTTTTTTTCCGTTCTCTCACCTCCAAAGGAGTGGAGCCAGCAGCTGCCGGCAAAACGTTAACACTTGTTTGCCCAGCTAATCGCATTGGCATTGCCGATATGAAAGGCTGCAAAAACAGCAGCAGCAGCAGCAGCAGCGGCAGAAGACACAACTTTAAGTAGAATTAAGCATCCAAATTCATGAGTCAACTTGCCGCACGAGAAGGTTTCCTTTGCCTTTATTTTATTTTTTTTTATTTTGCCGAAGTTTTTTTTTTAGGTTTTCTCTTTATCGGTTTATTTTTGATTTGTGTGGCTTAATAAAATACCAAGAAGTCGTCGGGGGGATCGAGAGATTGGGAAACAATGAATGCTTCCGCTGCCGCTGCCGCTGTCAATGATTCTACCCCGAAAAGCGCTGAAAAATAAATAAATAAAGATTCGTGTGTGCGCCGTGATTTATGTGCCTCGTTTTTGGCCAATTTTCGTTTTTAGTCCAGAGTTAAATAATGCTCTTCCAAGAATATAAGCCAACGAAAAATTCAACGATCTGTGTTTGTGTTTGTGTATATTTGCACATATAAAAAAAGAGAAAAAAAGCTTTTTTAGCTGCACATTCCCATCTATTTCCTTAAGGGGGCCTTGAATGATGCATGTGTCTGTATTCATATATGATCACCACTCATATCTATTCATAATTCGTTATTTGTCATTGTTACCAAATCGCTTGATTTCGGCCGAACAGCCAGCCAAACATGTTGATTTTCTAAGCAATTAATTTGATTAACTGCCAAATTGTTGCGGGCTGCGGCTGCTGCTGCTGCTGCTGCTGCGGTTTTCAGCGGCTCTCAGGGCAGCTCTTTTGATCTAACTGATCGGCTTCGAGTGAGTGAGTTATAAATCTGTGGGGGCATCTATCATGAGCATTAAGTGTTATTAATTAAAAGTTCTTACCAAACATTTGTAGCTATGATATAAGCGAGTCAAGGCAGCGCCAAAAAATTGAAGCGATTACGATGGAAGATTTTCGCTTGGCAACGGAAATTCCAGAAACTTATATGTGATGCAAAAAGAAATTTTTAGGATGATTTTTACATATAAATTAGCACCAGGAAGTAGTTCTTTGTGGGGTTTCAATTTAGTTAATTTATCTAATATTTAACAAAACATTTACAAATATTTAGCATGCAAAGTTATAAGTCTAAAATTAATAAACTTAAAACCTCCTTAAAAAACATTACAACCTTCTAACTCTAACCCAAAGCCATGGAATATTAGCTTCGTATCGAAATACAAACCCAAAACTAAGCTTAATCCCCACCAAGTTCGTTGTCTAAGTCTTTCGATTTGAGAGGAAAAATATAACAAAAAAAAAAACAAAAAGGTCGCTCCGATTTTGTGCTCGATTTTTTTCACGGATTGTGTACTTATTTTTCGGACAATAAACACATTGCAACGATGTTATCAAATAGCCAACAACATGGCCACCTGCCAGCCACACCCCTTTCTGGCTGAAACCCCTGGATCTGCGGCTGTGCTTTTCTTGGTTTCTTGGTTCCATGGGGCGTATGCCTCACTGATTAGCTGTTGCCAATTTTTGCCGGCAATAAAAATTAGTCGCAATGCACGAATATGGATTTGGCTTTGTGCTTGATGTTTTTGTTTTTTTTTTAGCTTCGCCTTACCGGGGATCGGTTCCTTTTCAAATTTGAATTTTTCGACTCTCTGTCGGAATCGAATGCAGAAAATTGAAAACTCTTTTAGCCTGCCAATCGAATGTTAATTAATTACGATTTATTGACTAAATTTGTTGATTAGACAATTGACGTCTGTCGATGTTGCGACCAAAGCGCTGAGCTCTGTCTCTATATGTTGTTGCTATAATTACTGTTTCTGCTTCGATTTCGGCTGTTTGTTGCCGCAGATTTTTAGTGGTGGTTGCCACACATTTAGCCTGGCCACAGCCACAATTGTCGTCAATTAATTTTGTTTTGATTTTGCTGATTTGATATGCCGACGCCGCCTTGCAGGTGGCATTGGGATTTTAACAGTCGGTGTCTTTATGCTTTACTTCTTTTTTTTCCTCATTCGAAAATGGCTTGCAAATCAAAAGCGAATCAATCATTAATTACGAATATAAATCGTTTTAGTATCTTGGCTAACAAGGTGTTTCAATGGAAAATGGAAAGAAAGAAAAAGTTGAACTAATTACCAGTTGGTGGAAATTATTACATAAAGAATATGAATGGAAAATGGCAAGTGTTGGGCTTGCAAGGTAATAATTTCGTATTGATGTTGAGCTAAGTCTTATTCTTGTGGGAAATAAACAATAATATAACAAACCTGTATACATTTGTTATTGTATTATTTAAATTATTCGCAAGACCATTTCCTATTAATATCCTTAATATCCCCTAATCTTTAGTATTTAACACCAAACCCATTCCAAAACCCTATATAATTTCCTTGAACTCTCCTTCAAATGCATCTCCTTAGCCTGTTAAAATCTCTTTTTTTTGAATTCCCAATTCGTCTTGGCCAAGTACCGGCGAGTGACCTAACGGAGTGAAATGACTGACAAGTGTACGGCAGAAAATTTCCATAGATCTTCGGGAGTTGAGTTAAGTTGAGGTGATCCAATGGTGTGAAATTCCTAACTCGCCACTCTTGTGGCCACTTCTTGCCGCATCAATCAACGGCGGCAGCTTAAATGCTGCATCATGACAAAACCATTACACTTGACCAGGCTCAAAGAGCGGAGAGTCGGCAGATGCTCAGATGACTAGGCTTCTTGGCCGTGATTGATTGATTGGCAGCGTGAGGTGAACTTGGGCAACCCGGCTGATGCTTTTGTCTAAAAGCCGTTTAGAATAACACCAAAACGAGCCGAGGGACCAACAGCTAAAGACTCTCGTAACTCCGGACCAGGCCAGCAGCTAGAAATTATGCATTGTATTGGTAGATAAACCCAAAAAGAAGAAGTAGAGAGAGAAAAAAAAACCGAAGAGAAATAATGTTTAATCTGTGCAATGTGCACCCTCACCTGGGCCCCATCTTGAACATTCTCTAATACACTTTGGGAAATTTCTATGGCATTTTAAATTATATCAGGAAATGTTATTTGATTTGAGAATTAATTAATAAGTCTTTAAAAAAATAATAAGTAATTTATTTATTTAGTAATTGGATAACTAACAATATACGAAAAATATCCAAATAGATGGTCTCAAAATTATGAATAATAATTTTTTTTATGAAAGGTCTTATGACTCTCCACGCTTCACCAAGTTCGTTGCCAAAGTCTTTCGTTTTATTTTTAAACTCTTATTTAAATTGTGTTAATTTTGCACCCAAAAAAATTCCATAAAATAATGCCAACAATTTAATTAACTATAACTCTGTGCTGTGATCCTTTTTGGCCACAGTCTTGGCATTCATTACGACGTTTTTGGTATGTTCCCATAAAATCACACCAAATATTTGAGACACCTTGCATATTTTCTAACAACCGCTGGCCCACTTTTCTCGTGGTGTAAGCGAGGAGTCTTTAAGCATTTTCTGGAGGATCTGCGAGCAGCCTCTGGCCAGCCAGTCAGCCAGCCAGCCAGCCGTCCAGTTGATTGCGCCTTCATTATTATGCCAAACTGTGCGCCGGCATTCGTTGAATTTGGCTTTTGCAATTTGCTCTCGATGCCGGCCGGCCCAAAACCCAAAGCCAATCCAGACTCCATCGTTTTGGGGGCATTAAAAATGAGCTCGACGTAACAGGTGGATGCCGATGCCGATGCCGACGATGCTCGACGTGATTTTCGCCAAATCGTTTAGATTATTTCGAGATTGCTTGCGCCAGTCGCTCCGCCAACAGACTTGGCACTCCTTCACTTCACTTCACTTCAGTTCAGTTCAGTTTGGCTCGGCTCAGCTCAGCTCAGTCCGCACCTTGCATTTGAACTTGAAACATTTCATTTTCCTTTTTTTTTTCTGTTTCTGCTTTTAGCTGGGGGCATCCAGCATCCACCACTATCCAGCATCGACCATCCAGCATCCAGCATCCAGCATCCAGTTCCTCGGTCCGATCGATTAGTGGCATTCTATTGCGTTCAATTTTCCATGTGCAACATTGAAGCGATCGTCGAACGCTGCCATCGCCGCTGGCACAATAAACACGCGATTTATTTCATGCCAGGCATTCAAGTGCCGCCTCAGTCGGTCAAAGCCAAGGAGGAGCTTCAGCTTCAGCTTCGGCACCAGCCCCAGTCCCAGTCCCAGTCCCGGCCCAATCCCAATCCTTTTGGCCGCCTGCTCTGGACTTGGTCCCGGGGACGCGACTTACCTTGGCTCGGCCTGTGGTATGTGATAATGGGATGATGGTATGATGATGCATGCCCAGCATACACAACAACAGCAAGCAGCCGGCGATAATTTGCTATGGAGAATATTGGATGCTCTATGGGGGATCTTATTTAAAGACAAACTTTATTTAATAAATAAATATATGTCAATATTTTTGGTTTATTTTAACACTTTATCGAAGTCTATGCAAAGATTATACATGAAGGAAAAGCTGCTTGACAAAAGGAATTTCTACGATTTGTTTAGATATTAAATTTTAATTTTAATTTAAAACTGATACTGTTACTACTGGGATATTGTTATATTTATATGGTAAAAATAGTATAAAACTATTAAATAGCTTGAGAACCATTTCGTTGATCCATTAAAAGATATAATTAATTTAACAAAATAATAATAATGATTAATTATGTTGATTTATTTTTAAGAAACAAAATTGGAACTATTTATAGGTAATATATATTTTTAAGGAGCTTTAGTAAATGTAAAAAAAATTAATTTAATTTGACCAATTAATTGAACCAAGTTCGTTGCCTAAGTCTTTCGTTTTAAGCCAAAAGAGGAAATATTAAATGGTCATATTTTTTAGCTCTTCTTAAATAAAATATTTGTACCTCTTCTTTTGACTTTTTTAAATTAAAAATTAAGTTTATTATAAATCTTAGTTCGACCTTAAAAAATGTGGAAAAGATAAAATATTGACTAAAGCTAGCATCATTCTCATTAAAATCCATATGACCCGCCCTTTTTCAGGGTATTGACAACAGTAATAATAGCTGCCCACTATTCGATATTTTCTTTTCATTTTTTTTTTTTGTAGCTGGCTCTAACTAGCGACCAAGGTTAGTCGCTTGGCTTGCTGGCAAGTTGCTGCAACTATCGGTCGTAGGGGGCTTACTCCGGCGCATTTTAGCCGGTAATTGCTTGTGATGTATGATTTTGAGTTCTAGTTTTCCTGGCCTGGGAATATTTCTGGGGCCGGCTACGGCTTTTGTTGTTCGCCTGATTGCTGGCGATGCCTATATATGCGGGTGATGTATGTTATATAGCCGGAGCCACAGGTATAAGCTATAGCCATAGATATTGATTTGACAGGCTCTGAGCGATGACGATGATGGGGATGATGGTGATTCTGCTTCTGCTCCCGCCTGTGATGATGATGATGAAGATGATGATGGGAGAGCACGAACTGTCACACTTTCTAAGCCAAGGAGATCACTTTCACCCAATTAGAGTACGATATGAGCCAGGGTCTGTAATAATATGCAAAGTAACCTACACAACTTGGTCCTCATCCTTGTATTCAAACCTCGCCACTTCCTCCCTTACCCTTGCGATGACAATCTTTTGTTTTCACTTCTGCAGAAACAAAAGCCATAAAGGATAAATTGTGAGCTGGTAGCCGCGCATTGAACTCTTGGCTTCGACAAGTGCACAGCGGGGACTCCAAGATCCCCGATATCCTACGCCCAAAAAGAATTCATAAAAAAAAAGACGGTTAATATAATATATAATAATATATAATATAATATAATAATATAATAATATATAACCCAACCGACAGCCTGCAATTTTGTTTTCATTGTGAGCTAAATGGAGTTGACCAAGGCGATCCATATCGCCTTATTGTTTGCCTTAACAATTGGGCCAAGTTTTCGTTTCGGAGAGCTTCTATCGTACCCCAAATGATTGATTGCGGGTGGAGGGGAATCTGCGGGAGAACCAAAAAGAGTGGCCACAAAATATTCTTTTTGTTTTTTTTTTTTTTTTTGTGACCCCGACAAAACAATTTCAATTTCTCCCCCACCTGGCTGTCTTTTCTTCGTCGTTGTGCCTGCCTGCCTGCCTGCCTGCGTTGTTGTGCTTTTCATGCCATTTCGATACGGGCCTCATTTTTCTTGCCACAATTAAGAAGAAAGTTGGCAGCAATTAGAAAACGCACATCGATCAAAATCGCCTCCCAACGACAACGAACGTCATGTTCGAGTGCCGTGTTTTGTTTTGTTTTGTTTTTGTCCCAGACAACATTTCAACCTGCAGCCAAGAGAGTGTGGTGGAGCCCGGATATATGGCTCTGGGGTCGAGAGCCGATTTAAGAAAGGTATTTTTTCTAGTACTGCAATAAAAGAGTTGTTAGAAAAATGTATTTTAAATATAAAGTTCAGAATACAATCAGCCTTTCTTGGATATTTCCTTCAAGTAACATATAGAAACCGAGTCCAAATTCCACCCATATAACTCTTTCAAACGAATCCCTGCCATGTCACAAAGAAGTCGCAATGTCGAAGTCCCTCGAGACTTGAGTATGGCCCAGGAGCTGCGTCGCGAGATTACCCGTAATTCGGCTGAAATTAGCCTAAGCTTTTGGCAGGAGTTTAAGAACATTCGGGCCGTCCAGCGTGACCGTATGGTTGGGGAGAGACTTCGGCGTGAAAGGATCAACACTTTGATGCGTGATGGACAACAGGAGGCAACAAAGGAGGCCGCGGCCTTGAGTCGTTCGATTAGTGCCCAGGGTATGATCACCTTACCAATGCCTACGGTTGAAGATCCTCCACAATCTCCCCTGATGACCTCCATAGTCAAGGGTATCAAGAGTATAGAATCTGTCCAGAAACCTATCATTAAACAAGTTCCAAGTTCGCTGACAAAGTTTAAGAATAAGCCGAAGGCTGCCAATGAACTAGCCAAGTCCTCGACGGTTTCTACGATCAAGCCGAGGACATCAGGCATCTCCAAGTCAACCGTATCCACGGCTTCCTCCAGCAAGAGCAATCCTAGCACCTCCAAGATGCGTTTGAACAAGAAGACCAAAAAGTGATCACTTAGTTTTCTGTCTCTGGTTTTAGTTTAGTTAATAAAATGAGCTTAAAATAAGTTTTAATATGAGTTTTTTGGTTAACAAATAAAATTATATTTAAAATTTCTTAGAAGAATCTCTAAAAACTCTTTGTATATATATTCCCTTCAAAGATTAAAATCATATTTTAGATAAACGAAAGAAAGTTTCACCAAAAATGCCGCAAATTCCCAGACATGTAAAAAGCAGTCTCCTCTTTTTTATCACCTTGGCAGGCCTTGGCCAAGTCTCTTCGGCCAAGATGATTCATGGCCATCTCATTATGTTCCCCAAGACGACTTCTTCGCGTAATCTGCTTCCCGCATAAACCCATTTCCAATCGCCTGACGAATGCCACCCGGTGTGCACTTTGCACCACAAATTCCAGCTAAAATAAATACAGAAAAAAATATATATTAAGAAAAAAAAACAAGAAGAAACCGTAAACAGAGAAACATCAACAAAGTAAAAGACGGCGACGAGGCAGGGACTTGCAAATTAATTAACGGTACACGGGCCCCAAGCCAGACACGCACCTCAGACACCTGAGTAATCAGCATTATGTGGGCCTGGCCATCGATGGCGGCGGTGCTGGCACCACTCTCGCACTTCTCGATAAATCACGGATAAAAAACAATCAACGCAAATGTAACGTTATTCATCACAGGTGGTAAATATATTTCAAACCGAAACTGACAACAAACGCGCGCCGGAGCTCCAAAATAAAATGTTCATTGTTGGATTTATTTGGTTCTTCGGTTTCTCAGCTCTCAGATTTCCACTACGCTCCGCTCCGATTTCGATATAGATT
The DNA here is from genome assembly GCA_008042675.1 of Drosophila seguyi. Taxonomy (NCBI): domain Eukaryota; kingdom Metazoa; phylum Arthropoda; class Insecta; order Diptera; family Drosophilidae; genus Drosophila; species Drosophila seguyi. Next base: position 184,347 of record VNJU01006619.1, on the reverse strand, counting down.
CTGGGTCAGAATAATTAATAAAGGCGGCTCTTTTTTGGCGCATGACTTGGCCAAAAACAAAGGGTATGCCATCAGCAAAAACAAAAATGAAAGATCATAATAAGATCATAAGAAGATCATTTTCAGATTGATTTTGACATGTCAGAGAGTGTTTATTAAAGGTATATCAATAGCTGAAATGTATATTAATGATTTAAGCTTTAATTTTATGAAAATAAATGTGCTGAAAATATTTTGTAAAATTTTTAAGAGCCCCAAAAATGAGTGGATTGTTTATTAAGATTACTAGCAGTAGAGAAAAGCATTTATATAAAATCTGAAATTGGAATTGAGCTTGTCAATCTAATCAAAAATATTTTCTTTGGAATATTTATTTATTTATTTTAACTATAAACTTTGACTCACTAAACTGACTTCCTTTAATTCCCCAATGAAAACCCATTAAAAAAATTAATACCAAAAATATTTCCTTAAACGGGAACTCGACCGTTTTGTAGACGCTTTGGCGCATGCGCACCAATAATCAATCAAAACGTCTTAAACAAATCACTCGGGCCGCATGTGCAACTACCAAAAAATCAACAGCACAGAGACAAAAAACACAAACAAAATAAAAGGAGGGAAAAAAATTACAGAGCCGACGACGACTGACTGACTGACTGACTGACTGGCAAGTTTGGCAACTCCAATACTCTGGGACTCCGGACTCCGGAGAACTGTGATGGACAACAGTCACGATTTGCATGTGCGACAACTGTTGCCAGACCGGCAGCAGCGGCAGCAGCAGCAACAACGGCAGAAACAACCATCGGTGAGGCACATTGAACTGTCATTGACACGGGGGAGAATCGAGGAGAATGCCAAAGCGAGAGTTCCAAAGCCGGAGATCTGAGACCGGAGACTGAAGACTGAATACCGGAGATCGGTGACTGGAGACTGGGAGACACCTGTAGCAACAGCAGCAGCAGTCACAGAAGTTGAAAGGCAAAAGGCGAACTCCCTCGCACAGTGGTTGGAGACCCACACGAAAACACACAGTAAATAACACAAATGAGTGTTTTATATGGCAGGTTTTATGGCGACGAGAAAATAATAAAACGAGGGAATTATTTACAATTTACTAATTTGCTACAGAAATCATTAGAGTGCTAATCTTTTTCAGTACATTTTTAAAACTATAAATGGTTATTATTTTCTCAATAGAAATTATATGGAATAGAGGATTAATAATCGACAGATTACTTATATTATTATTAACTTAAAGCTTAATTAATTATGCCCAAAATTAGAACTAAAAATCAATCAATTTAGTTGCTTAAAAACCACAAACTTTTAGCTTAGTAGAAGACATTCCTTTAAATTTTTATAGCTTTCCAAGTTTTTGTGACTCACAATAATTGCCCAACAATTTATAGCTTTTTGTTTAACAAATTTCCAAACCAAACATTTTTCATTATGCAAAATGCAAACATTTTAATATCGAACTAAACAATTAACCGCCGGCTAAAGGTAATTATTGCAGCATGCACAGCCACCCCCAGGTCACTGTAACAGAGGTCCGCTTTTGCCATTGGATCCGTTGGGATCGTTGGTGGGTGCGGCGGTTTCAGTAGCCACCACCAGCACCACCACCAACAGCTGGACCCCCGACCCACCGACCCCCAGCCAACCGAGCCACCCACCGATCCCCCTCTTTGAGCCACTGAAATGGCAAACTCAGAGGCCAATTACCGCAAACAAATTCGAATGCGAATGCGCATTGAAATTGTGGCAAGGTTGGTAATTTAAGACTCACGCCGTCTTAAAAAAAAAAAAAACAAAATAAAGGAGCCCGGGGAGCTGAAAAAGCGAGAGATTCCCGCGAGAGAAACCAAAGTGAGAACGGTTTCTTTGTCGCACCATTTTGAAGGTGCATGGAGAAAAAAAAGGTATTAATATTAAGTAGATAAAATCATAAATAGAATATTTAGATATGATAAAATAAAGGCCTAATTTTGAGCAAGTTTTGGGAGGCAAGGTCACTCTTCAGAATTGTATCACATAAAAATAGATTAAATAAGTAATTTTTAATAACTTAATGCTAAATATCGTCAACTTATCTCCCACAAACGCCTTATTATTTAATTTACATTTCATAAAAAAATAAAAAACTCAGCTCTATAAAAAATAACCTAATAATAACTTAATTTCTTATGGTAAGGCCACACTGCAATGCTTTCTCTTTAAAAATAACTTAAGTGTTTATATTAAGTCTTTATAGGAAAATCAATATAAATAAGGATGTAGAATCAATTGTTACATCTTATATAGATTAATATAATATCTATATATAGCATATATTAATTAAAGCTACTATATTATCCCTCCTTTTCTCATTGTGCAAGTCCGCTTCTGACCAAAAGTGATTGAATTGCTGATTTAACGGTTTCTGTTGTCAAATTAATGACATTCATTCATTCCATGTGGTCGAGTCAGAGTCTGAGTCTGAGTCTCAGCCAACAGTTTCAGCTTGAGTTTGAGTTGAGCAAACGTGGCCAAAAACGGTAGTTTTTTTTTTTTATTGCAGCTCTGGCAAATTGCAGCGCGTGTTATTATTGTTGTTATTGCTGTTGCTGCCGTTGTCATTGCTGTTATTAATGTAGTTATTAAATATTTACAACTGCCGCCGCACAAAGCGTGCCTCAAAGGAGGCAAAAAAAAAAAAAAGTAACAAAACCCAAGAAACGGCCCATTGGGAGTGGGCCAGGTTCACAGTTGGGTGTCAAAGTGCAAAAGTTTAGCGCAAAGTTCTTGTCATTATTTGTTCGCCGCTTGTTGATCGGATTCTGTTTCCTTGTAAAGTGAAAGGGAAATCTATTCTCGGCCGCCTTGAGTCTTAAGGCTTAATTAATGGCTCTTTTATATAATTTAATTAGTTGTTAATGATTTGCTGATTGGACTGGCGCGGGTGGCTGGCCCCCCCATGAATCAAATGCTAAACTAGACTGACTTCGCAGAGGGGCTTGGCAGATGTCAGGGTTGCCCAAAAGAAGTGGCTAATGGACTTAATGGCCCAGTCATGGCAGCCAGTTATCCAGTGATATCTGCTAATGGTGTTGGGCTTTTGGCCAAAATGTGGGTTATGCCACCAAAGAATGGTCAAGTCTTATGAGAAGAGATTAATTTACAGAGGCTGCAATTTATAAAAAAAATATAGCTGATTAAAAAAAAATTAAACCGAATTTAATGAGAGGTTTATTGATGTAAAAAAATTCCCAAATAATCCTTATATATGTCAAAATATTTTTTAATTGTATTTTAAGTCATATACTTATTTTAATAATTATAAATCTTGTTTAAATTTTACCTACTTGAGGCCTAATATTCAAAGTGCTTAAATATCTGAAATAAACCCTTCTTTTACCTAAAAATAAGCTTAATTCATTTTCACACAACAAATAGTGCGTGGTTTATCCCCAAAAAAATCCAAATATTATTGTATTTGTACAAATACTTAATCATATTTAATCGCTTTAATTTGCATACGCCTTTTTGAGTCGCCACCAAAATGCTCCTTCCCCTCCTTCCTTAAAAAAAAAATATATATAAAAAAGTAAGTTGAGGCCAAATCGAACATGGCACCGCAGACAAAATGCTTGTTGTCGATTTTCGATTTTCTCGTTCGATTTTGAACAAATCCCGCCAACTAAGTAAACAACAACTGTCTGCGTGAATTGCGCATTCAACATGCGTACGCCACGCGATAAATAATATTTGGAAAATGTTTTAAAATTTGTCACAATTTCAGCGATTGCGTGGACAGAAATAAAATAGAAAAAAAACAAAACAAATATAGAAGTGGTAAGCCACTTGAAGGCTTTTATAATATTTATCGGAAAAGCAAAGCGATTTCCTTGCCAATTAGTCAAGGCTTATGGGGGCGTTAAGCGAGCGCTTAACTCCGCCACGAAAATTGCCGCCAGATGGGCATAGATAGATATGGCGACACATGGGCCTTTGGGAGATAAGGCCACGGGAAATACCAACGGCTTAAGCGGCAGCGACCTGTCAATATGCCATTTGATTGATTTCGATACGATTCCATCGTGACCGTTTTTTTCGAAAGCCAGATGCAAAACAGTGTATTAAAAACGCAATCGAGACTCAAGTGCTCCACATTAGGCATCGAAATCCGTGTCTGGCTATCGTTTTCTGCGCATTTTATTGCCACACCAAGGCAATAATCTAAATGCTCATATCAAAAACGCATGTCGGGAGCCCGAACCAAGCCCAATTCGAAGCGAAGCTAAGTCCAAAACCAAAAAAAAAAGAACAAAAATAAATAAAAGATACAAAACCTAAAGCCCAAGACGATGGCAGTGGCACACGCAACAGGCGAAAAGGAAACTCTACTTTCCTGTTGCTCTTGCTCTTGAATTTATATATATTTTCTCTGATCTTATACACTATGGCGGAGGGTGTGAACACTTTGGGAAAGAGTTTGGAACTTTGGAACAAAAATACTTTAAGAAAAAATAAGTAAATTATAGAAAATGGATGGCACTCGTATTAAGAATACTTTGAGTTTCTTTTCAGTTTATTTTAGGTATATTTTGGGAATAATTTGAGTATATTTTAGGTATGTTTTGGGTATTCTTTTGCTATAATTTGGGTACATTTTGGGCATATTTTAAGTATACTTTGTGTATATATTTTGTATGATTTTGTATGATCAAAGTATTTAAATTTAAATTATTTTAATCTATAAATTATTCTTCTTCAAAGCCAAAGATATTCTTTTAACTCAAAACCGTACACCCAAAAATAAGAACCAGTAACCCCAAAGAAGGCACAAAAAAATTCGTCTCCACATTTCTTTATATTTCCTTTATATTCTTCTGATTTTTTTGTGGACCTGACGTTGGTCGCGGTAAGTGCAGTAACTCAATATTTAACCACTTACACGTTAATTTAGGCACAAATTGAATTAATAAACCATGTTAAACATTGTGTGCGGTCCCGGTACGGTGCGGTCCAGTCCGGAGGAAACCGATGCCAGCTCCTTTTCATATTTCATTAATTTATGCACGGAACACGGCTCAATGAACCACGAAAACAAGCGGCCGGCCAGCAACGTAGCCAAATTTGAATTTACAAGCACGTAACCTGTGCGAGCAGCTCCCCTCTTGGCATTTGGCTGCCTTCTCCTTGGCCAAAACGCTGACGTGATTGGCTTCGAATTTGGTTCCTTTCGGTTCCACTCGCCTGTAAATTAGAACACGCTCAAAAATGTTACCTACACAATTTGCATGTCGCTGTTACCCATAAAAATCAACGCGAGGGAGCGAGAGACCCCGTGACGCGATGGTACCGACGGAATAACCGGGTGGTGTCTCCTCTACAAGCTCCGGGATTCCTGGGGCAAGTTGCGTAAATCGGACTTTCATTTACACCTCAGAGGAGGCGGCTGCAACAAGTGCTGCAAGGGATACTTTTGATCTGGCCGATATCGCGCCAAAGGGGTTGTATTCGGGAATGTTGGGAAAAATGTGTAAACTTTAAAGGCAGAAAAACGGTAAAGAATATTTAAAATTTCAGGGGAAAATACGAGGAAAAATTAAAAGTTAAGAATTGAATAATTAAGAAACATTGGAGTAAATTTTGAGTAAAAAGTTAACATATTTTATTAGGAAAATACAAACTTTTTATTTATGGGAAAATATAAATATAGAATTAGTAATATATATTCAAGTTGTGATTTCATCACCATTCCCTTAAATCCCATTTCTTATATTTATATATATCAAAGCAGCTGAAAAACTGAAATCAGATAATGTCACCTTTCGGTGGATTTAAAACTCCTCAAAGCCACCACCACTTGCAGATCCTTGGAACCACACAATGCACCGACTCGTGCCGTACTGCTGCAAGTGCCCCGCAAAATAAAAACCCCAAAAGTAAATTCATCCAACAAAACCGCCTTATATAAGAAAGCTCTCCCTCCGAAAACCCAAAAAAAATGTATATGATTTATTGTCATTTTGAGACCAAGAATTTGCAAAAACAAAACAAAAATCAGGGGAAAAACAAAAGGTTGAAGGTAATAAATTGTATTATTGTTGTTGATATATATATATATACAAATCCGCCTGGTCCGCCACTTGACTCACTGTTTTATTTTACGTTAAAATTTTCATGCGGCAAAGAAAGCCATTCCCCTGGCTTGTGGCGGTGGCTTGAACTGCGGGGCCCCCAAAAAACCCCAAAAGAAAAAAGTTAACTTCATTCGCTCGTGGCCGGGGTTAAGGGTTAAAATGTGGGAGTCACGATTCTTGGCTAAACGATTTTTTTCGGCTCTTTTTTTTTGTCTTTCCACTACGCGCTCTCCGGCTGAAATGAAGTTACCAAAAAAAAAAATCAAATCAAGTACCGTTGTCCACACACATCTCTGTGCCGCCATAAGTATCTGTGTACATGGATAGAATTAAGGTGACCTGCCCACAACTTGAAGCCGCGACTCCCAGCCCCAACTCTCGGGGTTTATCAATAAATTATTGAGCCATTATTGTTATTACAATTTCTTTATAATGTTGGCAGCGTGCGCCGGCAAGTTTGCTGCAGTTAGCAATAGAATACTTGTTGGATTTTAGTAGGGTATCAGAGGGGGTATATATCTTTGAGATAAGTTTTCGGTATATCTTCAAAATATTGATAGTAAAGATATACATATATTTATTATTATTTATGAATATCTCTTTCAAAAAGACTTTGTAAAGAATTTTTCACAAACTCTTTGCATAACTTAAATAATTTCCCTAAAATTAAATTCATAGATAAATAAATCCTCAATCAATAACCCAGAGATATCCCAAATTCGTATCCCCTGACCCAAAAAAGACCCCTCTCATCCGGCTGTGGTAGTTGTTGACCATTAGCGTGTACTTGCCGCAATGCAACGGCCGCCAACGGGGTTGAGGTCTCTGGAATCTCTGTCTTTTGGATGGCTCCGCTGTCGCGGGTCCCAGCATCACATCATGTGCACAATGGAGAGCAGGTCGAGTACGAGTATCTCTCGGATCGCCGGACAGTCGGTCGCTTGGGTCGATTTGTGTTTGAAGCTGCCACAGAGAGGCTCTGTCTGACCCAGGCAGGTTCATGACAAATGCATTAGGGCCCTACTTTCGGGGCAGCAGCAGCTTTTCCAATCATGCAACTGGGCGGCGGCGGCGGCGTGGCGCTTTTTTCGCCTTATTGTTATTTTATGAATATGGTAAATGGTTTAATGAGTTTTAATTGAGTCAGTCGGCTGCGAAGTAATGAGTTTAATTGATAGGGAAAAGCCAAAGCATTTGGCGGCGCTTTGAATAGACCAAAAAAAAAGAGGGCCCGAGGAGTATGAGGTGAAAGCGAAGTGCTTGGAAATGGGCTGTAACCCGAGCTGCTCTGCCCTGGAATGCCCTTCTGTTGGGCAATATCCCGGTGGAAAAAAAAACACATAAAGCTACAAATCCAAATGGGGTTTCACTTCATCTCCACCTTTACGGTAGCTGCCAGCTTCAAATGCACTTAAAAAATGGAAATTATTAAATTGTTTTCCCTATGTACATGTTTCCCCGAATTTTTAGTTATTACAAAATATTTCAAAAATTATTCTAAAGCTTTTATAACTCAAATTTAATTACAATATATTTTTAAACAATTTTGCATAGTTGCACGAAGAATTTTAAGTGCAAGGTATTAATATGGATGAAGTATTTCTTCTCCAACTTAAATCCTTGGACATTTCTTCGATTCTCCCTGGTTTCCGGGAGCTGTCAGTAACCGTTGCGTGAAATAACTCTGGTACTTTTGCCATTGATAACAGGCACGCGCCCCCAAAAAAGAGCCAGAAATCAAAGGCAAAATGCCAAAGAACTGGCACAGTCTCGTAACTCAGGCCCCAATGAATCATGCAACAGGTTGGGGGGGAGCAGGTGGTCCTCGAGGGGGGCAGCAGGAACCAGGGGAGAAGGTTGGTCGACAGACGCAATCACAACACACACGGCCAAGTTGACCATTGATCTTTCACACAAGAAGAACTGGCTCCCAAAAGGGGGCGGAGGGAGGCGAAACAGGAACAACGACGACGTGTGGGCCCGTAATCAAAAATACGAGCAAAGGAAAGAAACAACAAACCAAAAAAAACCGCTGGCTTTTGACATTTTTTCGTTGTTGTTGTTCGTTTCTTTTTAGCGCGAATGTTTTGCATGTTAACATTTTATTAGTCATAACAAATTCACCGACTTGGGGGGAGAACTCAACTGGGGATTGTCTCACACACACAAAGAGAGGTGGACAAAAAATAAAGCGGAAACCTGCCGCAGGCTCAAATGATTTAATGCTTCTAATGGAGCTTACAAGATATTGAAACATATGGAAACAAAGGTAAATGGAGTATCATGGTGTCAATTTAGCTTAAGAACAAAATATTTTAAATAGTAAAAGATGTAATGGTAAAGTTATTAACTTCATTTATGAGGAAATTAGATAATTATACAGATTTTTATAAAACTTTAAAGAACCCGTGAAAAACTATAAGCCAGTTTGTCAAGACATCAAATAAGTACACAAATGTCTATTTAACAAACAGCTTAAAATTTATTTAATCCTCTTTAAATTTATTAAAATTTAAATAATAATATTTAAAAAGCTCTAAAAATATTTTTCATATTTAATTTGAATATCTTTTGATATAAAGTTTAAGGTTTACGAAGAACTAAATATTATTCTCGTGTAAAAATTACCCATCAACTATTATTTCCATAAACCCTATAGTTTTCCCATCACCTATACAATTATTCATCAATTATAATCCCTCTGAAATAGTAAAAAATAAACTTTCCCATCACTTGTTTGATTAAACCCTTCGGACACATCACATCACATTCACTGTGCTGTTTTCGGCCTCAAAAGCGGATCACCTAACGGACCCCAAAAAAATATAATTCAATATCCCGGAATCTCCCAAGTTTTTTGATGTTGAACCGCCTTCGAATAAATCCCCTGGCTAGATACTTCCTCACAAATACACAAATGAACACTTGAGTGACCACAGCTATGACCCTATCCGAACCCATCTACAAACACATGTCGCCGCCAATTAACAGAAATCAAAAACAACATTTAAAACAATATTTACCAACAACAAAAAAAGGGGCCTGAACTGAACCGAAATAAGGATTAAAATCAAGACACCAAAAAAAAATTGGTTGAGAAAATGCTTTCAGGCTAATCCCAGCAACATGTCCAACTTGTGCGTCTCAAGTTCCCCCTCCTAGATATGGTTATTCTATATCTACTGGACACACTTGTCGGTTTGACTCAAAGCGACATTTCCCACATCAAAAAGATTTCGTCACGCTTAATTTTGTTTTTTGTCCTCTTTTTTTTTATTTGTTCCCCTCCTCGTTGGATAAATTTGTTTCAGAAGAATTGAAATTATTAAGTCATGCAGAAGACAATTGGATCATTTGTTTATAGGTGTGTTCCCAAGAGCCCAAAGGCCCCGGCCGGCGCACATGCAACAGGTTACGGTTGTTGTTGTGCCTTTTTGGGTATTTGTCAACTATTTCGGTTTTTTTTCTTATTATTTTTCTTGGCTGCGAGGACTGAAATCAGCTTAAATATAATTAATGGCGGCATTGACCAGTGACAAGTCCATTAAAATAAGTTTGCGGCAGTCAAATTTCAATTCTGATTGATCTTAGGGAAGTGAATAAGGGATTTACTTATGGATGGTTTATAAAAATAAGTGTTTTTTGGGGTATACAATTTTTTAATATAAGAATTATATGATTTTATATATAAGAAATAATTGTGAGAAAATATAAAAGCATCAGTTAAAATTAAAGCGACTTACCGAAACATCTGTTTCTCTATTATCCTTGTAATAATTCTTAAGATCCGGGGTTTTTATTCTGAAAATATAGTGAAAAGTGGCTAAGAGTAACACTGCGTATACGTAATATTTTGTTTAAAATATCTAGATGCTTAGTTCTTATTAAATATTTCATAATCCTATTAAATGGAAAACCTAATAAAAGTCTTTAAACAATTAAGTACTCTTAAGACTTTGGTTTAAAAAAAAATAAATAAATAAAAGAAATAAAATCATTGACCTAAGTACTCAATTTGTTAATTTCCACCCCCTTTCCTACCTTATAAATCACCGATTTGAAGACCATCTTTTGGCATATGAACCTAAGTTCAAACCAATTGCAATCAATGCTCAATTTGAACCTGTTTGTGTCCTGCCATAAAATTAAAGAGCCATAAAGCAAATTTACTGCAACGTGCAACAAATTAAAACATCATAAAAATCAAAGCCAGTCCCGAAACAGATCTTTTGGCCACAAAAAAAAAATAATAAAAAAAATAAAAAGTAAAGGAAAATGCCGCCATCCGTGGCAAAACGCGAACAGAAGTTGAGCGGCGGCCACAAATTAGACGCCGCCGCCTCCTCCTTCTCCAGAGATTGGAGGAGACCACAGGAGACCGGAGATGCCAGCGGAGACTGGAGGCTGGAGGACCTAGAGCCTAACTAACCCAAAAGCCCGCCTGGCTGCCATGGCATGGCTAATGATGACCTTTTCACTGCGGCACGACAACTTAAGGTCATAAACAATCAAAAGCGGCTCCAAACTGGCAAACTGGTGGCAATTGGCGCGGCGCGTCTCAATTTTTCCCCCCAAGTTTTTCCCTTTAGAGTTTCCTTTTATTTTTTTCTTTGGCTTTGGCTACCAAGCAACGCTAATAGTTAATAATAATTATTATTTCATTTCTGGCAAGCGCAACTCCCACTAGCTGACACCAACTGAAAGCCAACAGGCGAGCCAAAAACAATAAAGCTTCCAACGCCGAAAAGCAAAGGTTTTACCATGGGAATGAAAGGGAGTATAAGAGTTAAAATATAATAATAAAAATGTTTATAAATATTTATAAAGCAATTAGTTGAGCTACAAATATAAAGCGCTTAGCTTAATTAATAATATTTTGCGTATCTTTTACATAGAAAACTTTTGGTAATTTGTTAATAAATTAGAAAATTTTCCTTGAAAAAACCTAGTAAAATTTCCTTAAAAGTTTACCCCATATTCTGTGTAATTTTTATCCCAATTTTTATCAATAAATCCCACTGTGCCACAGGTCGTATCGCACGGACAACGGTAACATGGCGTGTTTGTTTATTGCGCATGCGCGCCGGCAATCGCTCCGACTGTGCATCTGGCACTAACTCTGGCGGAGATCGGGCAGAGCAGTGGCCCCCGCGCTTTTGGCTCCGTTTTTCGGCCCATTACTTTAGCCCACTTAGCTGCGCATCGGCATCGGGAGTCAGGATCTGGGCCCTGCCAACCCACACCCGCCTGGTTCTCTCTCACGCGATAGTTATCCTAATGGGTTGACTTTCGTTCGCTCTGGCTTTTGGCCACATCTATCAGAGGAGCTGCTCTCCAGTGCTGCCTTTTGTTTAAGTGAGATGTTGGTAATAAAGCAGCAATTTGTTAACTTTCCAGCAGCGCTCATTTAGCTACCTCATTGGCGGCTCTTGTTCGCTTGTTGGCTCATTGGCTCCTTGGCTCCTTGGCTTCTTGGCTCTTTTTTGGCTCTTTGGGGTCGTGATTGCGCGAGCTGGGAAAGATTCGCATTTCTCTTTGGCAGCTCATTATGCAAGTCCTGTGGAAATGGTGGAAATTGAACATGCAAACTATCCCATTGTTCTAGCCAGAGCTGGGCAACAAGTGCCGCCGAACCGGTAGCCATCGCCAAACAAATGCCCATAAATATGGCCAAAATGTCCGGGGCCAGAAACAAGCTGGAAAATGTGGGAAAATCCAAGCTGGGATGGCACATTAACACCCCAGCCATGGGCCCAGAGATTCCTCCCGGGTTCTCTTTCTTTTGTCCAAGATTATGACATAAGCTGCACGTTCTGGGCTTGATATATCTCCCGGGGATTTGCGCATCTACGAAATTGACACTTTACAACGCTCAGCCCCATATAAACGTGACCCAGACAAGGGACCATTATTTGCATAAGCAACTGGTTACTAGGAGATGGTAACTCGGATAAGGCGAAGATTAAATACCCTAAAAGGGTGATGGTCGGGGAAATAAGGAAAGTAACTAAATGTATAAATGTGTATTTAATATTTAAACTTATTTAATGAAAGTACCTTTCTTTGATCTGTATTCTTTTCATCTAAAAAAATATTTTAAAAAACTTGAAAAACTAATATAATAATATGTAAGATTTGCATGTTAAACTCTTTTTTTCGGATTATCAAATGGTACTATTTTAATAATAATATTTAAAATATTTATAATATTTCATTGAACTTATTGGCTCTATTTTTTCCCATATTTCTTATCACATATTCCACATACCCCATTACCCAAATCATATTCGTTTAAAGATGCGTTTTGGCCTGCAAAAAAAAGAAGAATAATAAAACTAAAACTGAGACCAAGTAGGATGAAGTTCAGGAGGAACTGCAGGGGGAATCTTAAGGACGCAGACACGATCCCAAAATGCAAACATTCTTTATGCGCGATGCGCAAACACAATAAAAATATGAAGCTACCAATGCCAGATCGCCGGCGAGTCGTGTAAAGTCAATGTTAATGTTAATGCCGATGTTTGGCGACCGCTGAGATCCAAAGTTGGTTAATGCACAGAGAAAAACGAGATACCAATAGTAATTTTCTTACGAGTTGATTAAACAAAAAAATATAGAAAGGTATCGCAAATGAGTGAATGCTTTTAATCAATCTTATAAATCTTATACTAATTTTATTTATTTTTTAACCAACTGTATTATTGAGATACATATTTTTAATTACAAAAATTTATAAGATCCTAGGTCAGATTATATTTTTTATTTTAGTAAAGCAGAGAATTACGATATTAAAAGTTCTTTAAAGAAAAAAACACTGCTAGATTTTCCTCACTGCACTTACTGGCGGTTACTATGGCCTATTGTTCCAGCATCGCTGCTCGGATCGGATCGAAATGGATCCAATGAATGGCCAAGGAGTAGGAGTCGTCGTTGTGTCTGAAACAGAAAAGTGGAGTGGAGCAAGAGCGATTCGGAAATTATTGGCTCTGCGTGCGGAGAAAGTGCACGTTTTGCTTGTTAAAAAGCACGAATCGTAATGAAAACAACCTGTTAATCTAAATATCTCACTCGATTGTTGCCGCGACGACTATTATTATATATAGTCGATGGCCCAAACTCTAAGTCGTGGTAACTAACTAACTGTGCCTGTGCCTGTGCTTATGCCAGCCAGCCTGCACACTCGCTCGGCTCCTTCGAATGCCAAACAAATGGCCTTACGTCCGATCTTATTAAAATATCATAAACAGGCCACGAACCCGGGTCGCGATTTCATTTGTACCTGTCAATTTGTCGCACAAACAGTTTCACTCATATTGCCAACGAATGCCAGCGATTTTATTACATTAATTAATTGTAATTGCAATTGGGGGAAAAGTCAAATAAGACTTTAGCTGCCCCACTAGGGAATAATCTACCGTTGCCTATCGATGTTTTGCCATCGCTATTAACTTGTCAAAATTGGGAAATGGTCACACTTGAAGTAGAAGAGGTAATAACAAAGTTTCCACTTTATTTTGAATTATTATATTTAATATGAATAAATAAAATAATAAAAACATATCAAAGAAAAATCATTTAAATAAAATGATTGATAAATTTCATGTTGAAAGAGTAGTAGCTTCCAATTAGAACACCAACTAAATTCACCACTCTAATTTATCGATGACACGCACAAACTCAACTCTACCATTGCGGTAAAATCCCAATTAAATGCGATAAAAAAGATGGAAAATTAACACATTCGGAGTGGAGACTTAAATGCAAATGAGTGATAACAAAGCTGCGGCTAATTGCGGATCGAGAGCAGGCCACTGTATAATAACAAGTGACTCACACTTGCTCCACATTTCGAAGGCGATCGCTTTTTGTGGCCAAGTGCTACCGTAAAGTGAAAAAGTCGATGCCGCTCGGGCTCCACAATTATTAGTGCCGTGTCATAGTGGGAAAGTGAAGTGAGCTGGGAGATGGAGAATGGGCAGTGGGGCATCAGGCACCAGGCATCGGGAGTCCAATTATGCCCCTCTTGGCGGTGCCATTCAAACAATCCCAAGTCCCCCCTAATGAAGTTGAAGTTGAAGATCGCCCCGCTACTGTACTCGTACAATTCGAATTCGTTTAATTTCGAATGTCCAACCTGTTGGTGGGGAATGGGAATTAGACACACAACCTGTTTTTCTATATATATATAGGATATATGTATATTTAGATATTGTACAAAGTCTGTTTATATTAATAAATCTAACTAATATTTCAGGTTCTATGGGAGATGCTCTTCTTTTAAGGTTTATCTTTCACAAAGAGATTTGAAGGTGAAATTCCAAAAATATACTCTCTAATTAGGAAACTATAATTATTAGAATATAGGATAAATATCCTCAAAAATCCCACTTTACCCCATTTATGAGAGGAATATACATTCACCAATTTCCCATCCAGAATCTAGAACAGCCAAAACAACGGGTCATGGCAGTTAATCAACCAAAATGTCTCTCAAGGCACTTTAGGTAATTGCAAATTATTTGTAAATATATAACCCAAAGTTTTACTTTCAAAAATATGTCAAAAGAAAATCAAATTGCTGCCAATTGAAATGGTCAAATTTATGGCTTGATTATTTGCTTATGATTGGACCCAAGAAATATATATATATATATAAATAAGAGGGAAAAACCCAACCATTTTCTTCTGGCAACTTTAATTGGACTTATCAAGGCGATTGGAACTGAGACACCGGAGAGGTTTCCTTCAATTTCCTGCATTTTCCTTGCCCAATTGCCTCAAACGTCAGGGCGCACTCGGGAAAGCTTTCTTTTATGGCCGCTTGGAATAATGACTCTGCGACCGACTCTTTGAATTTATCACCCACTCGAAAAGCATTTTTCCATACCCAATACCCCCTCCGAGATGGAGTGCGGCAAAGTGGACTGGAGTGCCGCTGGAGTGGAGTCTGGAGTCCATGTACCTGCCACGGCCAAAGCAATAATTCAATAAATCTATTGCATTGCGTTATTGGCAATATGATGATGAGGCCTGCCTTGATCTCGACTTGCATTATGCAGAAGAAGAACGACGACGGCCCAGGGTCTTCGACTTCCACTACGACTGAGGCTTTGACTCCAACTTCGACTCCAACTTCGACTTCGACTTCGTTTTCGTCTTCGTCTTGGTCCAGAACTTGAACTCCCCAACTTGACTTTGACTTAAAGTCCATCAATCGGAGGAGCCCGGTCTACCAACTCCTCCGTCTGTGGTTTGTTTTTATTATATTTAGCGGAGAGCATAATAATTCTTGGGCTGCCAACGTCAGCGTTGATAAGGCTTGCTTAAAATGCACTCTAAATATTTTTATATTTGTATGTAAATAATTTGTATTAAAATCAGAATGTGGGAAGAAAACTATCTTGGGATAAGGTTGGCTTAATATAACACTAGAAAACTTTAAAAAAATATATCCATTTGTAAAGTATAAGGTTAAATTTGACGAATTTACGTAGCCTAGTTAAAAATGTAAGTCTATACAGGCAATTAAATTTAAATAATAATAATATATGCGTTTCTCCTTAATTTAAAAATTAAAAAGCCAAATTTTGACACCTTTTAAATCTCTAAAAAATACTGTGAACTTAAAGTTGAATCATTGGACTGTAAACCTTTTTTAAAAAATAATTAATAAGAATATGCTTAGAAATCTTGTATTATGTAATCAAAGCTTAATTTAAATTGTATGGCTCATTTATTGTATAGATTTAACATATTTATTTCTACACTATTTAATTGCTTTTAAAATACCAAAACTTCGCCCAGTGTGTTGCCAAGTGGGTGGATCGCGCGGAGGGGCAATGATGCAAATTTGCTGCAACATATTGGCATTGGCATTGGCGTCGCTGAGTTGCCTTCAAGTGCATCAAACAAAGCGGTGTGCCCACTCGACTTACCCTTCAAGGAGGAGGAGGAGGAGCAGGAGGAGACTGGGCACAGGCGTAGGCTAGACAGGATCGCAGCAGCACCCCCTCCCCCTGCGCTGCCCGTGATGAAATATTATTCATGGCTCTTCTGGCAACTGGCAACTTGTTCGGGGAGTACCGCAAAAATCTGCATATGAAAAATTATTATTGTAATCCATTTGAGAGGAAGGCGGACTGCCACGAAATTATGCAGCATTTTGTTTTTACTGCCTGCGCCGTCCGGCAGAAGAAAGGCGTCAGGAGATTTATGCTTCAAGATTTTTTTTTAGGTTTTTTTTTTTGAGGATTTTCTAGGTCCAATTCTTTGTAGAACATTGAGCCTGGTGTTTCCCATAACTCAGCATTGTCCGGGCACTTCCTCCGGCGGCCTTTCGGTGTTGAAATCATTTGTAGTGCAAATTTCGTACCTTGATATATGTGGCAAGTGTGAAAATATATTTGATCAAATGGCTCACCGAGTGAAAGAGTCGAGATTTATCGTTTCGAAAGGCCCCCAGGAGTGGGTGGATTTCGCGAAAAACAATAATAATAACAACAACAACAACAACAGCAGCAGAGAAAAAAAAGGGAATTTATGGAAATGAGGAAACAGCTCTAATTGAAACTGCCACTCACCCACTTTCGTTCGCCAAAGCAAACACACTTAGCCCCGAAAATCAAACTCTTTTAGCCCACTGTCATAACGCAATAAATCACAGAGCCATCAGCAGGCTAACACCTACCCAACCCAAAAAAAAAAAAAAATCGGGGTTATATAATAACACATACATACATACATATACTGGGAGATCAACAGACCTCAGGTGAAATTTTCGAATGGACCGCAGCAGACAACATCGAACCCGCATCCTCAATGCGGCTAATCCGGCGCCTCAAACCGCAAAAAAAAGATAGCAAAGAAATGTCTGCGGAATCGGGGGGGTTACGAATACTCATATATGTATATAAACATCTATATATATGCTCACTTGAGGGTCTTCATCAGAGACACAAGCGCTGAAACTCCACAACTCCGCGCTTGTGGCTAATGATGCGACACATTTGCTAATTTCTATTGAAGCCCACTTGCTGGCTTTGGGCCAGGTCTACCGCGAAAACAGGTCTTAAGGGTGCACTTGGCGAAACAGTAGATTGACTAGATAATTATTATTATTATTATTTTATAATTATAATTGGTTTATCTTTTCAAGAAACTATTATGGTTAAGGCTTTGTAAAGGTTTCTTCAACATTCCCATGACAAATTTTAGCATAAAACTAGAGCAAAACTCCTATTAAATTAATTAATTTATAATTTATAATTAATTATTTCCTTGACGTGTAAAGAGAGCTAAGCTCTGACTTTAATGGGTTAAAAGGGGAAGGTGATTTTCTGTAATATACACCGCCCCTGACACCCAAAGCTTTCTATTGTGCGGATTGAAATTAAACCGTGTTGGCATTAGCTCTCTACGAATTGTTAATTATTTCTGGACTTCTCGTCTGGGAAAGTGTGCAAAATTTAGCCCGATCTGTCCATCAGTCAGTCATTCATTCATTCATTCGGGCAGTCAATCAGTCAAATGCCCCGTCATTGCTTCCCAATCAATTTGTGGTTCATTCCTATTGGGTTTCTGTTGGTGATGGTGCCTTGTGAGGTGTCTCCATCATGGCTGGATTTATGATTTGCATAAAAAATCGCTTGCCAATTCTTTCCCTACTTTTACCTTTTGTCTGGGTCTTGGTCTGGGTCTGGCTCGGCCTCGGTTTTCGTTTTTCTCCCCCTTTTTTGTTTGCCTCTGACATTTGAACTTTTCACTTACAATTCTCCATGCGCCAATGGCAAATATCTTTTAAGGAAATGCCGCTGCTAAAAGAAACCCAAAACGGACATTTCGCAGACGTTTCCATTTCCTTAAAAGTTGAAAAATGGTGAAAATCGAAATCACGCGTGCCGAGGCCGAGCCTTTCTTTGCCTTGATTTCAATTATTTAAATTTAATTTGGATAGTGAAAATGGAAGCAGGAGGGTGTTTGTATCCTATTTGTTTAGTTTTGAAAGGGAATTTTCTAAAAATCGTAAAATATATCAAAAAATATATGTATATCAGAAATATTATTATTTTATAATTATAAATTAATTCTATATTAAAAAGTTTCAATATAATATTCCATTTGCTCTTGTATGAGTTATATTTTCAATAACAAAATCAGAAAAATACTTTATTTTTATAATTACACTTTAAATAAACATTGCAAATTATAAAGAAATCTTATGAAAACCTTTGAGAAAAATGGATTGATGAAGACGAAATATAATATTAGCATATATAAATACATATATATTACTATTTTTTATAATTAAACCTTAAATAAACCCTACAAATAACAAAGAAAACACCGGAAAAGCCTTCTAGAAATATGATTTAATGATAATTATAAAACGTTAATGATAAAAGGGCCACCGGATTGTCTGGGCTTCCGCGCGGGTAACTTGATCCCAAAACCCCATCGCAGATGCCTTTGGGCTAAGCCTGAGCCTCCAGTCCCGATCTCTTGGCAGCAGCAGCTCCAGGTAATCGGATAGGCGAAAGTCGCTCCTCCACTCGACTCGACCTACCCCCCATCCATTCATCCCGCCTCATTTCACTATTAGTTTGTTATTGTTATAATTTCTTTATTGTCATTATTGCGGAGAAGCCAATGGCAGGCAGGCCAATGGAGCCAAACAGCTCCAAACAGACACACCGGAGCGGAGCGGTCCACATTCGTAATTACCAATGTGTTGATGCGGCCAAAGCCAACCGCAAATCCACTTGGAGTCGGAGTCGGTGGCAGCGTAGCCTCTTCCCCGGCCACTTGAAATTTATGCGGCTGTTAGCTACCAGATAACGCTTTTGATTATGACAACTGGCATGGAAATTATGGAAGCCGCCCCCCAAGCCGCCGTCTACGTCGCTGCAGTTCAGTTTTTTTGTATTTTTTTTTTTTTTTTCGAAAGCCGGAGCAGCTGTCGGCCTGGCGGGGGTGCTGTGCCCCCCCTAGAGATCATAACCCCCTTTGGGTCCCCTTCACTTGGCCAGGTTAAGCCAAAGCTCTAGGCATCCTCTGCACTGGGGGGAATTTTCAAAGGAAAGTTGGTAAAAAGAGCCTTAAACCATTTATTAAACTAATCAAAATTAATAATAATAATTACTAATAATTAATAATAAAAATTAATATTTTGGCTGTCCAAATAATTAACTAATTTAAATAATTTTTTCGGTTATAAGTACAAGTATAACATTA
This sequence comes from Drosophila seguyi, assembly GCA_008042675.1. NCBI lineage: Eukaryota > Metazoa > Arthropoda > Insecta > Diptera > Drosophilidae > Drosophila > Drosophila seguyi. The sequence continues at coordinate 164,983 of VNJU01006619.1, read as the reverse complement.
TTGTTCAACTTTAATTGAATGATAATATTTTTATATTTTTCCAAGAATTTTCCTATCATTTTAAACTATAAATAAATTTTCTATGCTATTATCTAAAATAAAGTTTGTATTGATAACATATTTCTAATATAGTTTCTTTAAATTTAATTTCATAAATATTCTATAATCAAAATTTTATTTTTAATCTTTGTAAGTACAAGCTCTCAAAATTCGCTTTTAACCATATTTTAAAAGACCAATAAGTTATTATCTCCACATTGCCCAAAAAATGTTTATGGAAATCGTCTTTTATTTTCTTTCTTAATTTATTTCGTTTTTTTATTAATTTATTTTCTCACAGTGCATCCCCATCGAGCCATCACACTCGGCAGCTGCTCCCGCTGCTGCATCTTTCGAAATCAGTTTTGTTTTTGTTGCCGATGCTGATGTGCCACTGTGGCCCACTCAGCGGAATATCTTGGATTTGGCTCGAGCTCACTTTTCATGTTGATGGAGTGGAAGGCTTTTGGCTTTTAGAATTCTCTAGAGAGAAAACAGAGCGAGGGGGGAAACTATATGAATGTGTGTGTGTGCTACAAAATGCATAAACAATCGAAACCAATTTCAAGCCGGGCTTTTTGGGTGAAATTAAAAAAAAAAGGAAGAGAAATATATATACATATATTTATGAATTGTTAGAAATCTTTTGCCCCCGGTTTTTGTTTATTGTTCTGAATTGAAACGAACTCAAAGCCCAATGTAAATATGGGAGCTCTATTTGCCAACCAGAGAACGGTGGGTTGCTTTTATAGAAACTCAATGACATTAAACAAATGTAGTATTTTATGGCACAATATCTTGAACCACAAAATACCTTAATTTTATTTAATATAAGGCAAGAATTTGTAACTTTTTCTGAACAAATTCCAAAGTATTAACCATAATTATAAACATTTTATGGCATTATTTCAATATTTTGATCTATTCTTTACAAGAAATACATAGCCCTACAAAAAATGTTATTTAATTTAGATTTAACAGAAAAACCTGTATTATACTTTCATGATTTCCAAATATTATTAATTATTTTTAATTTATGTTATTTTATTTTATTTTATTTAAACTTTACCTTTGCCACACTGTAGCTAGAAATACCGGACATATTTTTATAGCATTTGAATAACTGTGGGGCTAAGACAGAGCACAACCTCGGCCCCTCGGCCGGTAAATGAGTAAAAAATTGAAGGAAAGACATAAAGAAAAAAAAAACTGAGACAATTAAGCTTAAGGAGCATTTCATTTCATTCCATTTCATTCGATTTCGATGCGAAGAAAGTTCAGCGTTTAGCCGCCAAAGAGAAACCTCTTGGCCCAGGGCTGATCTACAACCGATGGATGGGTCGATGGTAGTTTGAGGATGGGTTGGGATCGCATCGACCCGGATCGGATGCCAGGTGAGCTGCTGCCAGGGTAGCAGCAGTCTTGATCTTGCGGTTTTCGTAGGCACTTAGAGCAATGGACCTTGAAGACCACAAGCTCTGTAGTAGTGCCATGGCAAAAACAACAACCACAAGCAGAGATCATGAATCATAGTAGAGCATTTGAATTGCAAAAGACTCGCCAGATATATATAGGAAAAATAGTCTGCAATTTATACATATATTGAGATATAAGTACATGTGGAGAAAATTTGTAACTACAAGAATTTTTATTTATCTATATGGAGAAAACACTTTTTATAAGCAAATATTATTTATTATTATTTTATTTATTTTATATATATTATTTATGAATTAGATCTAGAATTAGAGGGAAATAATGTTTGAGATATAAAACTATGTTACCATTATTCGAAATAAAACAACAATATATATGGTTTTTAGTTTAACGTGAAGATTAAGTATTGTAAAGATCACTCCAAGTTAAACTCCTAGTTAGTTTTTCTTTACAAAAAATTGGAATCCCTTCTCGAGAAAGAAATATACAACAAAAACGAACCTTTTTATGCATTTTTATAAATTTTCATTATTTTTAAAATTTTAATCTTACGGTTACAGTTAACGTTAAGTTTAAATATAGAATCGGTTTAAAATTATTATGAAAATCGTTGAACTAATCAATTTATAAGGAGAATTAGGTTAGGTTTATAAATATGTAATTAAATATTTTCTCTTTTTTCCCACAGTGTCTGAAAATAGTTAACGAATTTGGAAGCTGTCGTTTTTTTTGTGTTCATATATTCCTTGCCTGCTGCCCTGTGTCTTTTTGACATTTACGGATCATAACAATTTGAATTGAGCATACGCAAAATGAGACCATTTTTGGTAGCAATGCCCCAGGGCATCAATTTGGACATGTGCCGAGTCGATTGTTAGGAGAGATCTAAGTATTTTAAGTGGCCGCCAGCGGCTAAGATTCGAATGTGTCAAGAGAGGCTGCGATGTGTGGGGAAACAAAGATCTGAATACATTCATCATATTTCGGGATGCGAGAACTTCTGCCAGCTGAAATTCACACAGGGCTCCCTATTTCAAGGTGTGTTCTATTAATCAAATTCCCCAAAAGTCCAAGTCCTGTTATGTTGAAATGGAAATGGAAATGAAAATGAAAATTAACATAAATTATAAATAAACATGACAGGGCGGGATTTTCTGGCTTTCCCCCTGCATATCCTGCCGTGATTTTCCAACGGTTCCCACTTCCGATTCGGGACCCGAATTTCCCATGACCCCAAGTTGCGGAGAGTTCGATTTTCCCGATGATGCCCGCTTGTCAGCATTCATTCTCAGCATATGTAATCTCGATCTCGCTCTCATCTTTATGCATGCGCACGTCCAGAACCAAATAAAAAAGGAAAGAAAAATAGAAAAATCTCAAGGAACAGGTTCTTTTTCCTGCCTGGATTTTTATTTTTTTCCCCCGCTACTTCTCTCCGCTCTTTTTTTTTGGTAATTTGATCTGATGCGCCTGCAAGGAAGTAGAGCCCAGGGATCTTTAGCATATGAATACCATTTCTTTGGCGATGAGTTCACTGCACCTTGTGGAGGAGAGTCTGAAAATCAGTGTGGGAGCAGGCTCTACTTCTTCGTTTTTTTTTTTTTTTATTGTATTTTTTAGTTTTGATGAGCCACTGACATCGAGGGTCAATTGCCGGAGGAGCGGAAGGTGAGGGCCAACCAGGTGGGGGATATTCCTGGGGAGAGGAAGTCGGAGATGTGGGAGATATGGAAATGAGCCAGCTGAAGCGCGATTCCCACAGGATTACAGGAGGGATACAAGCGGGAAGTGAGGGTCTGCTCGGTCATAACGGTATGAATATCATTTGGAATTATGGAAATTATGTATATTATGTAATTGAGATGGATTTTTGCCTTGTCATATGATGCTGTACTGGGTTTTGTAAAGATTTATGACAAAATAAACCTAAATTACTATATGCTTTGGATACTAGTGGTATTTAGTTGAGATCTATTTGTTATGGTGCATATCGAGTGCAAAGTCCGATGTTGTACATCGATTAAAATATCGAAATTAATTTCATATCGAATACATAGTAAATTTCGATATATCAAATTTTTAAATATTTAATATATATATATATATATATAAGTTACATGGTTGTTTACTAAATTTTTATCGGCAATATTTGCCATATTTATGTTTCTATTTTCAAGCTGTCTCATGCTGCCGCAATTCCAATTGGAGAGAAGCAGCGCTTACTTCACATTCACATAAAAATCCTTTAAAAATGCATTTGTTTTATGTCTAATTTAGTGTTTCCTCATAAGGCGTAATTAGTTTTAATGACTTAATAGTTTGTTAGGTAATATTAAACGTTTTTCTCTGGTTTAAAACGTTTTTTATCAACAACACGCCTTAAATTTTCACTTTGGCAACTTTGCTCTTCTTCTTCTTTTTCTGTTTTTCTTTTGACTTTTTCGCCACGGGCAAATCGTACGTATTGACACTAACGCCATTTTGGATAGAAAATATCCAATTAGACCACACGTTTTGGCTGTTGCTGACCTTATGGGTTTTGAATCCAGTTTTTCTTTAAATTTTGATTAAAAGTTAGAAACTTTGCGAGCCCAAGGAAAACGAACTGGATTTTATGCGGCGATACTAAATTATTAATAAAAGAATGTTTAAGTATCTTGTCATTAACAATAAATCTAATGTAAATTAACCTATTTTATTTTTTGGTTAACTTTTCATACAAAAGACGCTCATTTCAATGCAGTTAAATCTTAGTTTGGTGGAAATCTGCCCACAGCAACCGAAGTGGGGAAGAAAGTTTGTTTTCCATTTTAATTGCCAGCTGCAAACTTTAACGAAGATTCATTTATTCTGAGACAGTCAGTGGCTAAATGGCCAAATGGTTAAGGCCAGTCCTTTAATCTATTCATGTTGATCGAGCAAACGCATGCGGGAGTGGGGGTGGGACAGGGACAGAGGAACAGAGACCAAGTGCAGTTCACACAAAACGTGCAAATAATAACACCATCTCTGCTAATGATCAACGCCATGATGCAGCGCCTCTACTCTAACCAACACAAACAAGCTCACGCACACACAAATACCTACGAATTTTGTACTGAGAGCGGTGGGAGAGGTGCGAAAAAGTCAAAAGGTGCTGATAAAATATGTAGTTTTTTTGCGCTAAAAGTTTGTGTTTATTGTTTTTATAGATATTTAAGAGTTAGTTTTTAAGAGTCTTTTAAATAGAAATAGAAAAGTCAATCTCGTAATTACGTAATAAAGAAACACATTATTTGTATTATTTTACACCTTCCCTTTGTTAAGTAAATGCTTAAAAAGCTTGGCTATTTTTAAGCTAAAAAAACTCACGACAGCACTAACTTCCTAATAAACGGTGAAAGAGTGTGTCGAGGGAGGGAGAGGCCAACAGTGGCCACTTGCAAACAGACAATAAAACGCGTTAACTGCTGTTTTGCCTGCCGCAATTGTTGTTGCTCGGTCTATGTGCTGCCTCTGTCTATATCTCACTCGCTCTCTCTGCCTCCCCCTGCCGCTTTTGGAGCACGCAGAGCCACTAACTAATTGGCTAAAGCAACAACAACAACAAGAGCAACTTTGAACCTGGGTCGTCTCCCTCTCTCGCTCTCGCATTTGAAGATGATATCGTTGTCTTGCAACTCACGCACTCACCATTACACTTGCGCCAACACGCAGATGGCCCCATCGTCTCTCCATCTCGCTTGCTCGCTCACGCAAATGGTGTCGGGCCTAAAAAAAAACAACAAAAAAATAGCAGAAAACACTTGCGCTGTGGTTGTTGTTCGCTCACTCAAATTAGCTGAAACTGTCAAAGAAATGCAAGCGAAAAAGAGAGAGATGAATGGGGGGAAATGATGGAGGGAAGGGGTCAGGGATTGAGAGCACGCTCATTTTTAGGTATTTCGTGCATTTTTCTCTTTTATCTCGGGAACAATGAGATTTACCGCTTATGACAGCTTTTCAAATTTTTTCTTCAGGTTTTCAGTGTTGAAAAAGTTGCAATTTCTTATATTATTTACTATTTGCTACTATCTAATAATAAAGGTTTATAAATATATTTTTCACGTATACTTAAAAAACCGATAAAATATCTAATTAAGAACACCCGATTATTCCAGGATTACAACTAATTCCAGGGGATAATTACGAATCCAATTCCGAAATACCGAAACCAAATCCAAGTCTCGGCGATCGCGCAAAAAAGCACACTTCGCCTTCGTCGTGACAAACAAAACGCTCACGTTTATCGCCGACAAAAGATCTCCATTTTTACGCTAAATTTCATTTGAGTTTGCGCTTTTTTTGTCCCCCAAAACAACCCCCCCCCTGTATTCCTCTCTTTCTGCTCTGGATCGATCGTCTATAAGTATATATGTGTGCAGGAGTGCTTTGTTTTTGCCTTTTGCTTGGAAAGTTTTTCATTTTGGGCTCGTTAAAAAATTTGAAATTCAAAAAAAGTTGTTTTTTTTACTTCAGCGATAGACAAAAGGGTGACGGAGGTTGAGGGTGGAAAAAAGGGGCTTTGTTTATCTTTGCATATTCATAAAGCTGCGATCTGTTTACCTTTTTGCGTTGTCGTTTGACTTTTAGCTGCTTTATTATTATAGTTGCAGCTAGCTCTTTTTTTCTTTTGGCCAAAATCGTCAGGTTTTTATCAGTCAGACAGCAATTGGGGGGGTCTCTTCGAGAGGGGTTACAGGTAAGGCTGCCCCGAAAAGGTGGAAGACCAGACAGACAGCGACTTGCGGTTGCGAAAAACGTCAGGAAAGTGATATTTGTTTATTGTTAACGAATTGAAATGGATGCGGAAAGTAATGGTAGAAGGGTATATCAGTTTGCAGAAACTGGAAATTAAAAGAAGTTGTTTTTAAATAATATTTTTGTTTAATTAAAATAGGTAAATAATTGTTTTTATTGGGAATATAATATTTAGAGAAACAAATAATATGTGAAGGGATTTAAAAAACTCTTTGTAATATTTATTTTGTATTCTTAAGCTGAGATTTCAAAAACTTTTCATAAAATGTATTCTATAATTCAAAGCTTTCTTAACCAAACAAAAATCGTACTATACAAAAACAGAATAGCTTATTTTATTTATTAACATTTATATTTATCCGATTCTTTAAGGAAATCGTTAGAATAATATCAGTCCTATTCTACATAAAAATTTCTATCTCTCTTTGCTGTCCCGAAAAATCTCTTAACTTCCAAAAAACCTCCCATCCCTGATCTTTAAAATCTCTCCCTTAAATCTATTAAATATTTTCCCACCAACGGAAACCAAAGGCAGAATATTAATTTGCCACAAAATAAGTCACCACAGGCTTTGGGGACCCTAAAATCAGTCAAATTGTCGGCGGCCTAACCCAAAGATCTTCATCATAGTAACCCCAAATGGACCCGCTATCCACACCAAAAAAAAATTTAAATAAGCGCGAAATTTGGCAAAAAATAAAATAAAAAAAAAGTAAAGACTTGGGTCTTGGGTTTATTTTTTTTTACATTTTTTATGGGTAGGGAGAGGGTCAAGCCAGGCAGTTACCCTCCCGTTTTGTTACCGTCCATGTTTTTGGCAATTTTTTATTTCATTTTTCCTATTTTTTATTGCCTCGATCTTTGTTATCGAGAAGCCAAGACGAAGGCACACAAAAGGCCCTAAATGCGCGTCTATTTTGTTACAATTTAAGACGCTTATTAGAAATCGTTTGCAAATTGTTTAGCAAGAAAGCAGCCAGGCACGAATGCGATCCGTTCGTTCGTTTTGGGAGCAGCGATCAACGAGCTCTTGGCTTTGGCTTTGGCTTTGGATTTGGGTTTTGGGTTTTGGCCTGGCTTTGGCTCTGGATCTGGGTCCCCTGGCTGCCTGGTGGTAACCCGACTCTTGGAGCAAGCCGCTGTGTGGAGGCAGTGGAGCCACGAAATGCGTGCATATTAATGTTTGTATATTTACGTTGGCCCAAGCCATCGGGATTGGATCTCTCGGAGGGCACTTGGAAAAATAATAAAATATAATGTGAAAAATCTAAGACTTAGCTAAAGATATTTATATATTTTATTTGTGTAATAATAAGTATATTTTAAAGCTTATTACTTATTTTAGGCAAGGTCCTTAAAGTAATTTATATTAAATTTATTCAAGAAATATAATTAAGTAGTACCTTTGTATTTATATAAAAACGCTGTATCCTCGTATTAATTCATTTAAGTATTTAAATAATGTTTCAATCATACCTAAAAATTATTATTATACATTATTTTCAAATATGGTATACGGAATTTTTATTACAAGAAAGAAATATTTGTACAGCTTTTAAATAGTAGTAAAGTACTTCAAAAAGAGTTTAAGCCTTGTACTGATTTATAAACCATTTAATTAATATTTTACACATATCTAAAAATTATTCTTATAATTTTTAATATAGATATTACGGAATTTTTATTACACCAAGTTATTTATAATATTTTATTAACAAAGCATAATCACAGTTTTTAAGTAGAAGTTAGTTCAAGAAAACGTTTTAAAATCGCATAAATTCATATAAATATTTTAATAACGTTTTACATATACCTTAAAATTTTTATTATATATTTTTTAATTTATTAGAGAAAATTTTAATACAAGAAGTAAGGTGAATTTATGATTCTTCTAAAGATTTTTAAACCTTATACTGCTTCCAGAAAATATAAAATATTCCATGAATTATAAATTTTCTTCTGTACCTCTTGGCTTTATACAAATTTTATAAACTAAAGTTTGAAGTGTAAATATTACTTATATAAACAAAATTAAATTATTTTATTAAACTTTATTTTTTTTTTACAAGTGTGCACACGTGAGACTTGGCGTAGACTTGTTGCTGCCGTTGCCTGGGCTGTTGGGTTTTCAGCCGTTTTCCCCGGCTGCTCTCTAGCTGCCTGCCTGATGATCTAATTTGGCAACAATTGTCGTGGTCGTTGGATCGGTGATGCCGATGATCGCGGATCCGCCGGATCCCCCCGGCACACACACATGTGCGAGGAGGGCTTTTTCCAAGACCTGGGGAAGCAGCAGAGTGTGTGTGCTCTCCGCCTGGCGATCGATTGATCTCGATAATGAGTTTCGTTTCGCTGCGATTCGATTCGTTTGGCTCCAGAGAGGACGCACCCATAATTTCGTTGGCTCTGTCACCCGAACGTTATGATTTCCACCGATCTTATGTATGCCAGATCCACGCGGGGCTTTTCCGCTTGACTGGAGGAGGCATCGATCACACTTGGTGATCTGTGGACTCTATTTTCACTGCTCTCTCATTAAGATCATGTCTAATAAGAGCCGGGGCGCGGGCTTACTGAGGCCTGAAGCCTGGCCTCTTGATTTAGTGACTGCCATTTTGTACGTGCCAGTACGTGAGCAGAAATTTAAATATAATTTATGATCAGCATAGCGTATAAAAAGCCCCTTATGTTTGCTTTGGCCAAGCAGGCACCAGGCAGGCCATTAAATGTAGCGATTGGCTGATTGACTCCGGCTCTTGGCTTGGAGGTTCTCCATTTCCCCAACAACTCGCTTCGCTTCGATTTGTTTATTTATTTGAAAAGAGGAGCATGACCTAAAAAAATGGAGAGAATGCGGGGAGTATGTGAAGAATATTCACGACTTTTATGGATTCCATTGAATGTACTTTGAGGGGGTACAAGAATTAGTATTTTAAATGGGAATTTGCATCTAAAAATTAAATGTATGATAATAAAATTGATTTTTTCTAATTTTTAAATTAATTTTGCTACTCAAAATTGGTTTTCTAAAGGCTAAAGATATTTTTAAATAATTTGTTTAATTTTAATGGAACCCAAGCATGTCATTTAAATAAAGGTTCAGCTCCTTGTGTTTTAATTTTGTTTATTTTTTTAAATTTTAAACCAATTTCCTGGAAAAGATTTAACTTAAATTATTTTTTTCTTCTCAATCTTCAAATTAATTTCCTGGTAAAAGATTTATTTTCTAAAGGCTCAAGGTATTTTCGATGGTATTATGTTTAATTTTAATTTTAATATAAGCTAAATTTGGTATTTAAATAATTGGTTAGATTTTGTGATTTATTTTTATAATATTCCATTTGATTTTTGTCTAAATCTAAAGATTTATTCATTTGTATGGTTACGACTCCATGGTATATCTGAAATAAAGAAATCTTTTCCCCAATTTCCCTTCCAAATAAATAAATTACAGCAATAATTCTCGTTTGTAAATAAAATGTATTTTTCTTCATTCTCCACTTGATGTAATAAATTACTTAAAATTACAAAACATTTTCGTATCAAAATATGTCGCTCGCTTAGCCTAAAGTAGAACATTTTCAATGTGTACGAAAAGTAGTAGTAGGTGTAGTTGTAGTATCAAAAATATTTTACGATCTACGAGCTAGGCTAAAATACTATATATCGTATCAAATAGGGAGAGATGTTTGTATAGTTATAGTAATAGTAATAGTATGTGTCTTTACATTTACGATTGTCTGGCGTTTGTTCGTTTTTGTTCAGCTTAAAGTCTACCTTTAGACATAATACATTATGTACAGGATAAATCAAAGAATACTTTACAATGTTCGGCTTTAGGATGGGGACACACTCCATATGGGTATTACGAGGGCATAAAGGAATATAATCTTCAAAATATGTGGGCTCTACAAAAGGTTGTATTTAGGAAATTAAAATGTAATTTTCTTTTTTTTTTTAATTTTCCCTTTGCGGAGAAAATGCTGACTAGAAAATAAAAATAAAATTCTTCATGAAAATTGTGTGTCTGCACTGGGGCTTTTTGTTCGTCGTAATTTGGAAACTTGGAGCTGCCTAAGAGAGCTAGGAACTAATTTTTGGTGGAACATGGCTGGGATCTCTCAGTGGTGATGATGATGATTCCCCTCCCGCTTAGGGCTCGGCATAGCCGGCGTAGGACAGCTCGCTGGAGGATCCTCCGCCGCCGCTGGCATTGCCCCCAGGGCAGCCGCCCTCCGAGTGCTTGGTGAGCAGCGACATCCGCGAGAAGGTCTTGGAGCAGCTGGTGCAGGAGTACTTCTTGATGTCCGAGTGCGTCTGCAAATGGGCACGCAGATTCGAGCGATCGGCGAAGGCACGGTGGCAGTGCTGGCAGCTGAAGGGCTTCTCGCCCGTGTGCGTCCGGATGTGTCCCTGGAGCAGCCAGGGACGGGAGAAGGCCTTGCCGCACAGATTGCACTTGCAGGGCAGCGTGTGGGTGCGAATGTGCATCTTGAGGGCGCCCAGGGAGACGTAGGTCTTGTCGCAATCCTTGCAGCTGAAGGACTTCTTCACCTGGTTGCCCTCGGCGGCGGGGCAGTGGAACTGCTGGTGCTTGGTCAGGCCGGAGAAGGTGGAGTAGCTCTTTTGGCAGTCGGGGCACTGGTAGCGCGGCGGCTGAGATTTGTCCTTGTTCTTTGAGGAGCCGGAACTGCCGGCTGCAGCACTTGCTGAAGGCGATGATGATGACAAGGATGTGGATGCATCGCCAGTTTTGGTGGGAGTCAGCTCGCTCTGCTGGGGATTACTCTTCAGGGTCTTCTTCAGGTGCTTCAGCGAGAGATCTTCGGGCAGCGAGGAGCTGCAGCTGGACTCTGGGGTCATGGAGCGCATGGAGTAGTAAGAGTTCTCGGAATAGGCCGGCGAGATGGGCGCATGGTGATGGTAGCCACCCAGAGCGGGATAGGTCGACATGGGAGGATACGGCAAGAAGCGATGCTGATGCTGATGGTGCTGCCGTACTCCAATCGGCCGGTGGATGATCTCGGACCTCATGGGCGGCGACACGGAGCTGGCTCTGCCATGCAGATAGTGATGCGGCGGCGGCGACAGGGAGCCCAGGGAATCGCTGGGCGAGCTGGGTGCCATGAGATCGCTGCGCAGGGGCGAGATCTGGTGGTGGCCCTGATGGTTGATGGTCCGGTAGAATTCGGCGGTGTAAGGCGACACGTGGAAGCTCCACGGGTACTTGGGGTATGTGGGCGTGGGCATTATCACCGATCCGGGAACGGAAGCGGCCGACACGGATGCCGCACTAGCTACGGCGGCCACTGCGGCAGCAGCTGCCAGGGCTGCCGCTTGTGTCTGATTGGCATCCGAGTCCACATCGACATCCACATCCTCGTCTTCTTCGTCCTCCTCCATCTCCTCCTCGTCCGTGTGATCCACGTCGACGCCCTCGTCCTCGCAGCAATCGCTCACATTGATGAACTCCTCGGAGGGATGGCCCTCCTCCTCTTCTGTAATTTCCTGCTTTTTCACGCACAGATCCTGGGGCTCGGGATCCTCGAACTGGTAGTTAACTGGTCGCTTTTTCAGCGGGCACTTGCTGTAGTTTTTCTCCACCAACATGTCTTCCACGGAATGCATTTTCTCGATTTTTCTTTGCTTTGCTTCTCTCGATTCGTAAAAGTTCTTCAAAAAGTTTCACAGTCACTGTATACGCTTAGTGTGACCACATCTCCGGCGTGCACACACTTTCGAAATTCACAGAGTTGATTCTGGTACGTGTTAGCGCGTTTTCCGTTTCCGTTTGAATAGCTCCGTTTGCTTGCTTCAAAAGAGGGATTTTTTTGTTGGATCTCGAAGAGAACTGAGCGAGTCCGCCGCCGCCGTCTGCCTTTTATACCCGCGGTGGTGACGACTGCGCTGCCGGGAGAGCAAGAGAGCGCACGCCGCCGAGAGCTGAGAGCATGTTCGTTCAGGTAGCGGCCGTCGACCAATGGCAGGGCTCGGCGCTCAAACAGGTTTCGGCATGTTTATGTACGAAGGCTCACGTGCCGACTTCGTACACTTGCACCAATCGAACGAAGCCCGATGCCGTTATAATTTCACTGGTGTTTGCTATATATCGCACCAGGTAACTGCGTAGGTGTGCGTGAGCGGGAGAGCCGAAGTTAGCTGCGCAATAAGGAGAAGTGGGGCCGCCGCTGCGAAAGAGAGCCGAAGATCGTGCCTGCATAATGTTTACGGCAAATTACGCCTAAATGGGAAATTCTGAATTTCGGGATAACCCAACTTTTTTGGGGGGATTAGCAGCAAATGAGGGTTACACTTACTATCATTATCATCAGGTGCCTCATTAGCTGACCAGATAACTGGAACGCAAAAAAGAGGCGGCAGGTAGGCGGAATGATGGTCAAAGGACAAAGAGCAACACAGGTAGCTCGCGGCATTAATGAACCGTTGTTTTTTTTCGTGACCCTCAAAGGAGTGAGGTAACTTCAGCCAGTAAGTTAACCCAAAAAGTTACAGTAATTAGAGAGAGAGAGAGTGCGAGAGAGACGACACAATGTTGAAAGAACATTTCGTGTAGCGTTAATGGAAAAAGAATGTGTGCCGTTTTCTTGGAAATCGGGTTTAAGTTGTTTCAAATGCAAATTATATAATTATCTTTTGGTATCTTTAATTTAGATAGTAATTTCATTTTTATACAAAATATTTAAAAAAATAACTCAAGCTTCTATGGTTGAAATGTCTCCAAACTCAATTTCTACCACAAGACATGTTCAGACATGTTGTTTATGAGAATTATTATTCACGTCAGTGCAGAGTACTTTGCTATTTTTTTTAACTAACTAAATACTATTTTTTTTGTATGAATGTATACACTAACTACCGTTTTATTTAGTGCTTATTGACATATTAAGATTACATTAAAAAATATCCATATTTCGCCCTTCAACACAAATTTCCGTTTCAAAACGTAATTCTTGTGAAAGAGCAGAGCTAATTCGTTTGTCCAACTCTTCGCTGTCAAAGAGTTTTAACCAAACTGGTTCGCTCTTAAGCTTATGCTCTTTGCCATAGTGTTCCATTTCCACTTTGTTTCGCTGGCGCTCTTAAGCAAGATTATCTTTCTCTGCAGTCTGAAGACTACAAAATGTCAGGCGCCAAATCAAATTTAAATCTATTTCTGTTTCGATTTGGGAGGATCTAGGATACATGTACGGAGCAATTAAGGATCGTGTTGAGACTCTCAAGTGGAAAATACCACACGCACAAGCACAGTCGTGCCACCAAGTGGCAGATGTGTATGAACAACAACAACAACAACAACACGAAGCAAACACAAAACAAACACAAAGCGAAAGTGTTCTCTTCGGCGAGATAAGATAAGTTAAGAGGTGTTGCCGTTCTCCGATTGCAGCACATAAATCAAAGAGTAGCTATGCTGTGCTAATCTATGTCCTTTTACAAGGAATCTCTTTTACACAGAAATTATTTATAGATAATATTTTTCATATTGCAATATTTTATATTTATAGTGTTAGAAAATGGGATATATATTGAATACACAAATAATTAAAACATAAAAAATGCCTATTGCAAATGACAACTAATCTTTACCTTATAAAATAAAACAAAACCAACTTTAATAATTTAACAAAATGGTTTAAATATTTTAAAACAACTTAATATTATGTAAAATATTTAATTAACTAGAAAAGAAAAAACCCTAAATATTTAAACAAATACTTCTAGAAATTTCCACTTTTTAGTACTATTTTTTTGCTGTGCAGAAAAACCACACACACGGCTGGCATTTAACTTAATTAGCGTCCTTATCAATCGCCCGTCCCTGTGGCAGGGCCACTGCTGTGCGCGAGGACACAGATCCAGATGCAGATCCTCGTCCTCTCTTGGCCCATAGTCCCAACTAACTGGAATTCCCAGGAAGCTAGGCTATCCGGGCACAAGTGCGATCCCACTGAGATTGGCAAACGAGGAACCCGAAAAACCGCCAGCATAAATTAATAGATAAACATGTGCAATTCTAGGGACAGGTTTTTGTGTTTGGCAGGCCAGTGCTGGCAATATGGCTATTTTTGTCGATTAAATATTATAAATAAAATAGTAAAAAAAAGTAAATATTTGAAGCTTATAAGCTATAGTATATAAAAATTCTACAAGACTATTAATAAAATATTAAATAAAAATTAAAACGTAATATAAGATAATAAATAAATATAAATAAAAAAAATATTATAACAAAACGTAGGTTTCTAGTGAAATTTTTAGAGATTTATTTTGCTTTTTAAGTTGGTAATAAAAAGTATTGTTTGAAGGGCTTTATAATTTATAGTTTACAATAAAAAAACGAATTTAATTTTTTCAAATGTTTTTGTAAATTTTTTAATAAGTTTAAATTTTACAAACAATATATAAATTGTATAGTAGAAAGTATTAAAGGTTTTTCAATGACTTTTCTTCATTTATTTATTTTTTCTTGTAGCCATTTCAACTTCTCTGTCTTGGCCACATACTCTAATTTACATGGCCATGTCCAGGTACTTTGGCTCTGGCTAGGAGACCTTGTCTGGATCTTGCTGCCTGGCTCCGAATCTGTTATCTTATCGCACGTCGTTGGCTCTGCCCATGACGTCTCCTCTAATTCCTAGAGACTGGAGGAGGCTAGAGGAGACTGGAAGGTACTGGAGGCCTCGTTGTCGTTGGACTGTTAACAAAGATTTAATGATCTTGTTAACTAATTTTTTTTCCGGCTCACAGTTCTTGGTTCTAGCGGTTTTTTTTTTGTATTATTGAGTTGGGAAGATAGGACCACCCACTGTCAATACCGCGATCCATCCCGACCGCTGTGCAAGTTAATTAGTTTGCGTTTTGTGACTGGCCTTAAATCAAGCTAGAACGGGTTTATTTTGGTAGGAAAAGTCCTCAGTTAGCAAGTGAGAGTGGTCAGAAATAGGGGATTATGTAAGGAGATTGGAGATGGAAAAGGAAAGTGGTGGAAAATGTATAATATTTGATTGAAATAATTATAAAAACGAATTTTAATCAAGTTAAATGGATTTTAATAAACTTTGAGAGATGTAAAATCTATTAAAATAAATAACTTATCAAAAACAACCTATAGAATCGCTAAGATCGTAACAGAAATGATATTTAAGGACATTTTTTTGGTAACAAAATTAATTAAAGCAGGGACACCTATATTTAACCTTTAAAAATTTAGGAAAACTCACAAATCAAAGTCTGAAGAAAATATTTTTAAATAAAAAAATGGCAAAAATCAATCACAGATCCTGTAAGTAGGTGACCCAAATAAGGAAACCACAGACTCAATTTCAGGATTTAAAACCAAAAACGAAACGATATGCAACCCCTTCGTTGCCATAACAATTTGAAAGCGTGTAAAATGATGATATTTAAGCGATTTTTGGATGTGGCAACAACCCCAGACAAAAAACCGAAAACCAAGTTAAAAAAACAAATACAAAAAAAACCTAAATATTAACCAAAAAACAAGACGCAAAAACAGGCCAAGCCGCAACAGGCTAATCCTATTTTGAAGGCAATGAAAACGAAACAAAAATAATAAAACTCTTTTACGACAAGCTCTAAAAAGCCAGAAAAAAAGGGTTTCAGGGTTTCTGGACTGGTTCGCCGTCGCAGTCCCTTGGCGAGCAACAAATTATTAACGACATTTTAAATGCAACGCCTCTTGGCTGGAACAAAAAAATAAAAAGAAAAAAAATAAAAAATAAATAAGAACAGCAACAACAATAAGGCAAAAAGGGTCACAACCACAACTCGGCCGATGACTGGGCCACGATTTCTGGATGGACTTGGACATGGATTGGAACATGGCCAGGGACTCGACTCCAACTCCAGCTCCGACTTCGACTCCTTGCGGGCTCAACACGAAGACGCGACGCCTTTTAATGAGATTTGTCTGAAGACATGAAAAACTTTTGTAATTCCCTCTTTTCTTGCAGGACACGCAGCAAAAAGCGACAAAAGTCTGCACTTGAACAAAGTGTCTTTTCTTTTATTTTCTTTTCACTTTTTTCTAAATTTTTATTTAAATTTACCAGTAAGTTAAAGTTTACCATGACGGAAATTTAAGCTAGTAAAAAGTATAACTTAAAAATTAAAAAGATTTTATATATAAATTGTTTAATTAGTTTGGATGTTTTTTCCCTTTTTTTTTATTCATATTTCTAAGAAAATCTATTTATTAAATACATAAATTAATAAGGTCTAACCTATTTAAAATATAAATTTAAAATATAAAATTTATGAAAGGGAAAATTATTTCAAGTAAATAAATATAATGTTAAATACATAAGAATGTTGTCTATTATATTTCCCTTAAATAAGAATGTCAATCACACTTTCTTTAAATATTATGAATATTTTCCTTTTATTTATTTGTTTTTTAACATTTATATACATTTTCTACCTATTATTTTCCCGAGTGCACGCATTCAAAGAGGAATCACTTGCCCCAACGTGTGGCATTAACAAGTGTGTGCTGCAAGTTGTGCTTTATATTTTATGCTCTGGCTGTTAAAATTGAAAATTACTTTTGGCCCAGTCCGGCAGACGATCCTCTCTCCACCCTCCACTCTGCAACTCCTCCCCGATCTCGAAAACTTTCCTGGCCTACCGCATTTGAAAGCTGAGACAATAATTGCACAGGGAAAATTACAATCGAGCGTTTTTATTATTGCCACAGAAGAGGAGGGAAGGAAGAGAGACTCTGTCACGGATCTGTGGGGATCTTCTTTCTCGAAATCCCAATTCCAGACCCAAAAAAGCCCAAGAAAGTGCGTGTGGGTTGTTGCCCCATGTTTGCCCCTTGGGGTTTTTGTTTAAGTTTTAAGGTTTTAGGGTCTTCTTCGCAAATGAAAGTTTTCTCTCTGAACTGAAGCTGCAGGACATTATGTTTGATTAACGAAACGCAGTTCGAGCCTCGGCTGGAAGTCTCCTCATAAATGTTGTAAATAAAGTTTACAACCTTAAATGCCACCCGGGACATGCGAAAAAACGAGAAGCAATTGAAATGTCTGAATTATGTTTGTTGAATTATTGAATTATAGGTGGTCGAAGGGGTCGGAAATGTAACTGAATACCAGTACTTAAATTTTGGATAAAAGAGAAATTCCTGGATTACATTTTTGGGATTTTTACTGCGGACATTATGATATGAAATGTATGTTTAAATTTTGTAGACTTGTGTAAATAATATTTATTTACAAGGAATTGCAATTTTTCTCTACATTTTTGGATGTTAATTATGGAATATAACTCTAAATAAAAGTTTAATCACCTTTCCTGTTAAATATTTTCATTTCAAAATCTAAAGAATGTTCCCTTAATGCCTAAAACTCTTTTTTATTAACCTCATTTACTTCTGCAAAATATTTTTAATAATATAATTTATTTAAGCCTGGTGGCCTGATGATACCCGACAAGTAGCCGCACATTATGACGGCATTAACATCAAGCACATCGGTTAAGTATAATGCATGCCACGAGCATAATGATGCACTCCCCAAAAAATCAGCTCCAACGATGCCGATGATGATGATGATGATGATGATGCTGGTGGTGGCGGGGAGGCTGCGAAAATTATTACATACGGAGCGGGAATTCGGCATGAACATGACGCGCGATGCCACCATAAACCGGCCGATAACCTGGCCCAAACCATGGCCCAAACTGTGGCCCACACCATGACCCATTCCGTTGAGCAGGAGGAGGCGGTGACGGAGCTTTTGGCCAAGAAAAAAAAGTATCATATGCAAAAACTGCCACAGAGCAGGAGGTGGTGCAGGAGGAGGAGGTGGTGGTAAAGGAGGGGCGGTGGCAGCCGCTTAATGGCTGTTAGGCCGGCTCTCGTGCATGGCCCCGATCCTCCTCCTGCGACTCTCCTTATCTACTTGGACTCAAATGAGCACTCGGGGAAAATTCTGGGGATTTTCTAAATTCCATTGTAATTTTAAGAGGATTTTTGAAAGCTATTTATTTAGCTTCAAATATATTTCAAGACTTGTGGTTAGAATATCACAGAGATGTTATTTTTAAAGCTGCAAATATTTAGTGTAAAATATTTTAAAACTATTTTTATAATATCCTAATAATTATAGCAAATAATTTATAGGTTTTCCTTAAATATTGAAAGGTTTTTTTGTATTTTCTATAAATATATAAACACTTTATATTTTTTCTGTCGTTTGTCTTAATTTTATTAAATACTGCTAGCTCTCGTAAGAATCTGTTTCATATCTATTGTATGCTTTTATATTTTTCCCACATTTATATGAATAATATATATTTCTCGCAGTGCAAGATTCTGAAACTTCAGTGGGTCCACTGCTGTGTCTTCAACCTGCAAAATGTATAACGACAGCATTAAGCTCGTGCCACCAGCTGGAACTGTTTTCCTCTTGTTGTGTTTTGCCTTTTTTTTAGATGTATATATATTTTTACCTGGCTGAGATGTTGCAACGCCACATGGGACAACGGTACACTTGGCGGCAGGTTCAGGTGGGTTCAGGCGCAGGCTCGATCTGATTTGTGTCATCGATCCAACATACCCTTCCCGGGCCATCGAGAAAACTCTATGAGTGGTCTTGCCAGGTTTGAGATATCCTGTAAAATATGTTTCACTAAAATCAAATATCAAATATCAAATATTATAATTTATGATTATTATAGTTTTTATATTATAAGTCAGAAGGATAATATATTACAAAATATCCTTGTTTAAAAGTTAGTTAGCAGCGCGACTTAAGAACTTTGTAAATTTTCTTTTAATTTAATTTCCTTTAAGGTATTTCTTAAGTCGTTTCCTTTCTTCCCTCTAAAATTCCTGATGTGTTCCCTAATAAAATTTTAATATTGTAATTTAAGCAGTTAGAGGTCTTTCTTTTTGTCCTCCTGCTTGATGAGCAAGTTGTTTTTTGTATCCCAAATCGTGGAGCTGGTTTCGCTTCGAAGATCAAGATCCTCTGTCATGGCTTGACCTGTTCCCCGAACATTTTAAGTAGCCTGGCTGGGCTCTTGAAATCACAGCCAGGTGCGGCTCACTCAGAGTAAGGATCTCCGATCGAGGGATCTCCTATTGCATTCGACTGAAGCCACCGCACAGACATTGTACTTCCAGATGCCGGGGTGCAATTCAAATTAGTGGCACTCGGCACTCGGGGATGCATTATCCTGTGGCACGTTGATTTATATACCGACAGGCCGACGCACGCTTGGCTCTTTTCAATTACTCAACGCTTCCCCGGCTCCTGGAGGAAATTTTACAGGGGATCCCCATGCCCCTACCTACCCATTCCCCTAACCGAATCCCATTCAGCTCCCGTTTCGCCTGTCATGTTTCCTTTTTTTTTTGTTTTGTGCTTCCCTCACATTCTATTTATTTATTTTTATTATTATTTATTCAAATGCAGCGTGCCTCGAGTGGCAGGCCGCACTAATGAACAAAATCGTGCAGACGCCAATGTCCTGGTTATTGAATCCTGAATGGTTTTCCGGGGAAACATCTGCGCGTGCGAAGGCTGAGGATTTTGTGTGTTTGGTTTGCTGGTATAGCAGGGATAAGTGTGCCGATGTCAGGAGGCTAGGATAATGTTTGACAGGAGATAGGAAGCAATCACTGGGGAGACTGGGAAAGTAAAGGATAAAGTAAATTTTATATTTCCTTGAAATATATCTAGATTTATTAGTGGGTAAATCATGTTACAAATCCATTAATAAAATTAAATTCTATGTTCTTTCTGATGACTTCATTCCTGAGTTTAGAAAATGTGTTACTATAATATTTATATAAAATATTTCTAATTAATTTAATTCCAAACTCATTCAAGATTCTAAGCACATCCATATAGTATCTCCCTTAACTTCTTTAAACATATCTTTAAAACATTAAAATTCTTACTACACCCAAAAAACCACTCTAAAAACCCAGTTCAATGCCTGAAACCCATCTCTAGTTGATCAGTTAAATCGGCTAAGCCATTTTTACTCGCTTTTTTTTTTATCGCATATTGAGCCTCTCCTTAAACTTGGCCCCGACATCTGTGTAACCCAATTACCTGGCCAGAGATCTGGAGAGAGATCTCGCTCTGGGGGGACCTCCCACGTGCCGCTATAAAATAAAACTTTATTTCTAGTCGCCGCATTCCAGCCTTAACTCTATGGACGCCAAACTCACATTTTCACCTACAAGCCATCAAATTGATGGACATGATTAGGGGAGAAAATGAAAGAGGAAAGTGCGACCTTTGGCGCCTTGAGTTGCCAGATTGAAGCCGCCAGAGAGAAGAGGAGACCGTGAAGTGAAGAGACTGACAAGACGAGACCGATCCCCGAAATAGGCAGATGCATTGGGCTTATGGGGAGCGATAATTGATGAGCTTTTAGCATTCGAGCAGCGGAAAACACCAACTAACGCACTCGAGAGTCGCGTCAAGAGGGCCTGGGCCAAGAGCAAAATGTGATTAATCATTTGGCAGGTGCTCGCTGCGAGGCGAACGGGTTCGGGCCATCATCTCTTGGCCCGGGTCTTGGCCCGGCCCTTATAGCGCTTAACGAGAACCTATTTAACTCCGTTTGCATTTTTGGCTAAACTGTCAAGTGGTTAAGGGAGCGAGAATTAAGGGACCGGCGAGCCGCACAAAAGGATATGAAAAGGATTACCGGCTCTTATTTGGCCTGCCTGTGCCACACCCACGCAAAAGGTGCGTTCCGTTACCGACACTCAAGTGGGCGTGGTACCTTCTGACCTGGATATACAGATCGATGTGTGGTGTGTGTGTGTATATAGAGAGGGATCTGGGTATCTCTGAAGTAGGCTGGCCGCTGTTGGCATCATTATATAATTTGACGAAAGCAAATCGGAGCGGATCGGAGCATCAAAACGGTGAAATCAAAGGCAAGGGAACCGTGGGTAAAATCGGGAGAAAATGTTTTAAAAAAATATATGGGAAATATATATAGAAAATATAATTTAAACATTACAGAATATGGTAATTTTGTTAAATAATATAGAAATAGAAAGCAAAAGATCAAAGGAATTGTGGTATAAATCGGAAGAAAAATTGTGTAATAAAATATATTGAAAATATATTTTGAAAAAATAGTTTAAACCCTAAAAAATATGTAAAAATAGATAAATAATATATTAACATAAAATTTAAAGCATATAAACACCTCGTAACCATTTCAAATACCACAAATAAATCTAACAAAATTTAAAACCTTCTCCTAACCAATCTTAACCCACTGTTCACCCCACCTAATGACGGGTTAAATACCTTCCAGACTTTGCAGCTTGAACTCTCAGCCCTGGACTCTGGTTCTCCTCATTATTATTGATCCAAGATTTATGACAATTAATAATAGGTATGAGATCGTTCAGAATTGTGGCCACTTCCGTTCCCAATCAATTAAGAGGGTTTCGAAAAAAACTCTCCTCGGGAAAAATTATGACAAACTATAGTTTAAGCCAGATTTATGCTGACAGCTTCCAGGGTCATCTTGGAGATTTCTAAGCTAGTCTTAGGGACCACCTAGATGACGTAATCAAGAGGCCAGAGCCAGAGCACCTTGCCAAATCCTGATCTCCTCGAGGGCAGCTGGCACATGGCTTCGTCTCCACAGATTTGTCAGCTGTCCTGAGCCTGCTTTTGTTTGCTGTTCCCGCTCCTTGATTTTCTTTTCCTCCTTTTTTTTTTGCGAATAATAGAAGGACCTGGAGATAGGCATCGCCTAGGCACAGGTTCTCGCATAGTCTGACTTTGGTATCTCTTGTTTTTGTGTGAGGAACAATGGCAGCAATGAAGAGGAAAGATAGATGCCCATCACCTGTCCTTCAAGCAGAACAGGATTCTGATTTTTTTTTGGCAAATGCCTTTTGTATGAAGAGATCACTCTGATCCTGCTGTCAGAGGACCTGTGGCAGTGGCTTGTGCCGGGGTTTGCGATGGTTTTTAATTTTTTTTAGGGGGAAAAATTAAAGAATTCTTTATGTTTTTTAAAGAAATAAATATTTGTTTTGAATTTATTTATTATAAATTAACTTATAACTAAAGTAAAAGCATAATACTTTTGTATTCAAATGGTTTTAAGGGGGTCAATACGCGTTAAAGTAGTTCTTCTACCTATGTTTACCTTTTAAATATATTTATATTCTACAAATTATTTTTCCAATACTTTAATTTCCTATAAAATTTAAATTCAAGATTTGTAGACTTATCCTATTTTTTTTCAGTGTTTCCTGTACAGATGTTCATGAATCTTCAGCCAAAAGCCACACCTGATCGAAAGGCGTGCTCGGGGCAACGCTAATGCGCCACCTACTGCTACCGGGAAAACAATGAAAAACAATGGCCATTAGAATTGAAAAACTGCGCAAAATGCTCAGGAATATCCTAGCCTGCTGGGCAGACAACATTCTAGGCGCTCGCCAAGGATTCATTTCAGGCCGCAGACAGCAGACAAAAGGACCTCATCGCGGGACAATGCTAAGCCAAATTGTATGGCTTTCTAACGACCTCAACGACGATGGGTTATTTATTTCCAATCGAAAAAAAAGCAAACCTGAAAGCAAACGTGAAACTAAAAATAAAATATTGTTGCCATATCGCTGGCGAGACCTTATCGTTTAGCACCTGCCTAGCGTCAAATATTTAGAAACTAAGCAAATAACCCATTTTTTGTGGTAAATATGCTCATGTCATCGAAAATCACGATCACCTTGTCTAGGTAGCAGATGGAAAATGTTTATGGAAATAGAAATGCTTGGAATTCAGGTGCCCAGAGGAACGTGTGTGCGTGTCCAAAAATGACACTAAATTTATCTAACATTTAAGGTTTTCCTGCGGTCGTCGTGTTAATATTTGTTTATAGTCCGCCAAGTATTTACCTCGTTTTTATATGTCTGTCTTCTTTTTTTTTGTGTGGCAACTGCTTAACAAGTGTCTGTCTTTTTGGATCTTTATATATTTTTGGATGAGTCTAACCCTTGAGGTTTATACAGAACAGATAAGATAGTTTTGTGGTTGATAATTTCTGTTATCCTTTTCACTGATATGACTTTCCATTATTTTTGTTTAACCAGATAGCCTAGGGATATGGTTCTGATAATGTGTTTACCTGTTAATAAAAGGTGTATGGAGGTTGGGAAAATTTTTGAATGAAAGGATTATAGTCTAAAGTATATATAAAAATTTATATTTTAAGGGTTTTATTTTTGTATAAATTTAAAAACATGAAAGACCGCGAGAATGTAGAAGTAGCTATATTTCCTGATCATAAATAAGAATATATATAAATAAAGAAATAAATAAATGCATAAGAAGATATATAAAGAAATAAATAAATGTATAAAAAAATAAATATATAAATGGATTAATAAATAAATACTACAATGTAAGATCTCAGCTTCTCTTCATATGTTCCTATATCTAAAATATCCTTAAAAATATTCCTTAATCCATAAAATACCTAACGAACATGTATGTATATATTCCCTCTTAAAATCAAGAACATCTTCATTTGGTAAGAAACCCTCCCATCCATCCCATCCTCTCGATAATCATGGGTACATACAGCCCCTTAGCTCTATTGTACGCAAATCTGCACCAAATTTATGCAAATTGAAATTCCTGAGCAACACCTGGAAGGCACCGAGACAATTGTCCCAATGTGATGAATGTGCTGCAGAATGGTTTTTCTTCTTTTATTTTGTATTTTTCTTGTATATGTATTTTTTTTTTTCTTGTTTTTGGCTTGGACGCAGAAGCAGGGCCAGACAACTTGGCGCGCCGATGAACCAAACTGTAGCAAGAGGCAAGGTGTCAATTCTGGGAAATCTGCCCAGCGTGCAGACAATGCCCGGCACAGCGGGTAGCCAGCCGCCCCTCTGGCTCTTGGCCAGGAGAGTGCCTATGGTCATGGCTGTGACTGTGCACGGATACCGATCCTTTGGTGACAATGACAATGGTGCACGGGGAGAAAAGTCTATTAAAATCTAAGAATTTTTGTTGGAAAGCAATTTTTTTATGTATAAAATATAATGATTTTTACTCTCATATGCATTAAATTCTACTATTCATCTATTTTTGGTATTATTTTATATATTAAGTATTATTTTAAAAAAAATTTCCTAAAATTTGTATATTCCAAAATGCTTTAAATATGTCTTAAATACTATTTTTTAAAATTGTTCATAAAATATAACAATTTGCAGATTCGAAGATACTTTAATTAGTTTTATTTATATATATATTTATGTTAATTTAAGTATTAAAAATTATAAGTATTATACATAATATATATAACAAGTATTTTCTATTGTTTAAAAATTATTATTTAGATATTTTTTATAATATTTTAAGTTTGAAAAATAGTAGCATGAAGAAAGGAACAATATAAACTTAAAAAATGAAAATATTAAAGCTCCTTAGCAACTACAAAACATTTTTATATTTAACAATAATAAAAATAATATTAGTTTATAAGCAAATTTTTTGTAAGAAAATTTACCATTTTTTTATTTATTAAAATCTTTCAAAAAAATTAATTTATATAATTTAAATAATTTCCAAAAACACAAATTGAACCCCCAAACTTCGCTATCATTTCTAGCTAGTTAGTTAGGTTTCTCTCCGTGTAAAGTAAGATCAGGTATAAGCTCCACAACTGGCCATAACGAGGCCCAGACAACATTATTGTCATCGGCTGGCAAAAGTAGTCCAGTGGGCTGTGGGAGAATCCTCTAGTAGCGCTCCAATTTACTCCGTCCTCCACTCACTTATTCTTCTTCCCACCGTCAATTTGCATTCGCCTCCTTTTTTCCCTGCCTAAAAATCACTTTGTTCGCTCTCTATTGCACTTTGCTTTCGGGGGGATATTTATTTATCTAGTAAATGCGGATGATTTTGCATAATTTATAAGATTTACCTGGGCTTTTTTTCAGCCTGCCTAGGCAGTGGCATTGTTGTTCTGACTTCGACATCTTTTTACTGTTGTTATGAATAATAATAATAAGAACTTTTATTTGTAGAATGGGGACAGGGGTTTCACAAAAAAATTATAATAAAATTTATAGTAGTTTTGAAACATGTAAAATTAAATGTATAAAATAATTTCTAGATTTTAAACCAAAATTTCTGCTGCTTAAATATTATATTTTAAGGAAAGGGTTGCTGTTTTTAAATTTAGTAAACATTATTCAAATTATATATTTAAACAAAAAATATTTATTTGTGGATAAGACAAGTGACATCCATAAATAAATAACTTTTTAATGACAACCTTTTTGGTAATAAATTATTTGAGGTAAATATATTCACAAACAAATATTGATAAATATTTTGAAGATCAGAATAACCCAACCATAAATATATTAATTTCTAGGGATTCCTATTTGAATTTCCAATAAAAACTTTTAATCCCTTAAAGGAGTTACATGGAATTTGTAAAAAAACGATCGATATACAAACCATTTCACACTTGTTCTCGATTTTTTATGAGTAAAAGAAAAACCGTTTAACAATGCCAAACCAGAGACAATGCCAAATCTCAATTGATTTTTCTAAGAACGGAAATGAGATGCTGTAAAAATAAATTAGAAGTGGAAAAACTAAACAATACTGTGCCATGTAGGTGTCCTTTTGCAGGCGTGTCAATTTACTTCCGTTTGTGCTCAGGAGTTTTCTTTTTATTCATTTACTTATTATTTTTCAAAGGGAGAACTCCCTTTGCAGGTGTTCATCCCTAGGTACGTATTACTTTGGCATTAATTACTAACCAAAGCGATGGATAATTGAAACATTTGCGGGCCTGTCCCAGGCATTTCCCTAAGCCAAATAGATGGCTTCCTCCCAAACATTTTCGAAAAAAGGCCCACGCCCACTTAAGTGGGGACTTCGGTGGAAAAACCAGTAGCTGGATTTCAAGCTTTTAGCTTAAGGTGGAGATCAGGCTGGGGCCACTAAGCCAAATTGCTGCTGGGCCGTGGTTGCAATCAAAAACCATCAGCGGTCCACGTCGTCGTCGTCGACGTCGTCGTCATCATCATCGCAAAACGTTGCCCTGGCCAAAGATTGATCATCGGGCCAGGCCTGGCCCAAGCTCATCCATCCTTTACTTTTTGTTGTTGTTGTTTTCTTCTGGCCTGGCCCAATCAGCCACACCCACAAGATGTGCAACGCTCATATTAAAATGGCTTAAAAAGGCAACAGCCAGCGCTGAAAGTGGCAAGACACAACAATAACCGAGGCGACCCGCCGCCGGAGATCTCTTAGATGCCTCGCTTCCGTTCCAGCTGCTGCAAGGTGTGTGGCACCTCCAGCACCAGCTTCAGCTTCAGCTTGAGCTTGAGCTCCCCAACTCCAGCATCTTTGGCGGAAAACGAGGCCCAAACCAAAACAGTAGCCTGCCACTGCCACCGAAAGCGCAACAATTGGCAATTTCATTTGCTGCGCCCCCAAAACGCAGCTTCAACAGGTACGCAAAGTCACCGGTGTGGATGCGGTTATCTGGAGAGTACAGTGGATACAGTAGTCAGTCGGTAAAGGAAATATTTCTGAAAATTTATTAAGGTATAAATATTTAAAAAGAGGCCTGTATATTTTTTCTTTGCTTTAAAATATTTGTTTTTATTTTTAGAAATATTTTCATTTATATAAGATACAGGTTGCGGCTAAAAACCCCTTTTCCCCGATGTTATTTTCTTATTTATAGCTTAAAAACAAACTTTGCCTTTTTTATAAGCTTTTATTTTTGCTTTGAACTAATTGTTTTTATTCTTAGAAAATTAAATACATATTTTCTACGACTTCTTCTTCATTTGAAGTTCATCTTAGCCCCTTTTTCCTGCCCCTGACTTCCATTCAAACTTTCTACGACTGCGACACGCTGTGTGATCTCTATGAACATGGTCGAAATGGCGGCCTAAAGGAGAAGTTGAGGGAAAAGGGTGAGAGGGGGAAGAGGAGGTGATGCCTCGAGCTAAGCCCATGGTAGTGTGCAGTGCATAAAAGCTGGCGGTGCTACATCATCGTCAAAACCGTCGAGTTGCGACTTCGATTTCCTGTGCCTGGGATTGACGTCTCCCAGGTCACTTGCCACAGCGTTTGGCTGCATTCGTAATTGCTCCGCGGAGCAGTGAAAATTTCCATATGATAATATTTATTCGCTGGAATATGCCTCCATCTCGGAGTCGCGTCGTCTCAACGGCATCTGTCGGGTCCTGAGGAGGAGGCTACGCCTGCGCGCCACGCAATAGAGAGGCACTGAGAGGAATGGGGAGTGGTTCTTAGGGAATTTGATGTTTTTCTACTTCTTAGATGCTTGGGATATATTATTTTATTTAAGGCAATTATTTAATTGAAATTATTCAGACTTATTTTATATAATTTAGAAAGGAAAGAAGTTTTTAAAGACTTCCAAAAATGAATAAAATGTCTTTTGTTATTATTAAACCTTTTATTTTACATTTGTAGAAAGAAAGGATATTTTAACACCTTAAAATATGATTAAAAAGTATTTTTTTATACCAAACATTAAATTTTCATTAAAATTTTGTATTATTATTTTCCATTAATATTTTTGTATATATTTTAATGCTTTTTTTCCTGTTTATTTACTCTTGTTTTTGTTGTCTATTTGACACTGCGCAGGCGGCGAGGATGCTCTGCATCCAACTCCCAGCTCCATCTCCCAACTCCAACTCCGATTCCGACTCTGAACTCCATCTCCTGGATGTGTGGGTGGTCGTTTGAATGCCCTGCCCGACTGCAAGTCTTTCACCCAACTCCGGAGCCTCGTGTTCGCATTTTTTTGTAGCTTTGTATTTCCATTTTCCATCTTTCCGAGAGGCCAATGCTTCCACTTCTTCAATCGATTTGAGTTTTATTATCTGGCTGGCATTTTAGTTGAATTGTTAGCTTAGTTTACGGGGCCTGCTCCTCGGAAATGGCAGGCGGTCATGTGTGGATTATGCAAGGCAAACGGAGCGGGGAATCTGCATTTTTCAGGCATTGGGTTGGCATATGGACAGAGTTATTTGGTTAGGATTGGGTATAGAACATGAAATGGATGTTATACAAATAATATAAAGTAAAGCCTTAAAAACATTCCTAGAACTATTTTAAAAATATGTGGATTTAGAGGATTATTTGTTATTTTTGAAATATAATTTTTAGGGGATTTATTTATTTACACAAATATTTTTTCTTAAATATTTATAGCTTTAAAAGGCCCTGAAATATTATTTACTACTCCCACTGCTACTATTTTATTTATATATTATTAAATATTTGTTATTATTATTTATTTAACGAACATTCAAAATATTTAAGTATTTCTTTAAGCACTTTAGCTTTTGAAATATATTATTCTAAAATTTTTCATTTCATGTTGGGGTTGCAATAATATTTATAAAAATGTTTTTAGTTTCAAAAGACCCTGAAATATATTATTTTTTGAATCTACTATAGTATTTGTATTTTAATTAATCATTATTTGTACGATTTATTAAACAAACATGTTAAATATTTGTTTAAACATCTTAGCTTTTGAAATGTATTTATATTAAAATTTAAATAAAGTGTTGGGGATGTATTATTATTTTTTAAAATGTTTAAGAGCAACTTGTCTAAAAATTAATCTTTAATAAAAATATGTCCAAGCATGTATTTAAATATATTCTATGTATTAAAATCGCTTATCTTTGCAGTATAAAATATCTAAATTCCGTATTATTTAAGTACAGTTTCTCAATGTTAACTCCATAAACCATACTTTAATTACGCAAATTTTCTATAATTTTTCTAGCACCAACTTGCACCTTGCATTGCAATTAAATACCCGCAGGAGCAGGACCAGAAGCAGGAGCATACTTACCCTAAAATCTACCCCTATAAGTTGTTCTAAAAATTAACAAACTAAAAAAATAAACAGGTAATTAGGTCAAAAGCCTGATCTGATGGTCTCTGGCCGCATAGTGTCGCCGGCACGCGTAATGAACCTGTTCGGGAGTTGGCCGACAAAGGGACTCGCCTGGAATTTCTAATAAATTTCTAGCCGTCAAAACACCACGCGCCTGCCCGTCGTCGTCGTCGTTGTCGTGGTCGTGGTCTTGCTCCTGGGCCAACGCAGGTAACCCGAATTTTAATATGCGCCCCAGCACACCCTCATGATGTGTCCCTCGTCTGCCGATGATCTTTCGGGCCGGGCCAAGAGTTCAGTGGTGCACGGAAATGTGCGGGACAGGGCGACGTTCGACGGGCGTCGAGACGAGAGGCGACTGTCGCGCGTCGTTGTTTTTAATAATATCCGCTCACCCCGACCGCCAAGTCTAGGGATATAAAGTCTGTCTAGGGGCCCCTATTTGAATAATTAGGCGCTCGTGCCCTTCGACGCCAGTCGGCCGAGAAGGCCCACTTGCATTCCTGTGCACTTTGCATAACGTGTCCTGCGCCTGCTCGTTGTCCTTTTTCCTTCTCCGCCTCCTGCTGTTGCTGGTCATTGGAGAGGAACAAGTGCTTAGTTTGGGTCGAGTTAGTGGGCCATGCCATGCAGTGAGAAAAAAACGGGTGAATTATAAAGGTCTTAGTTGCTTTGGCTCTAAGCCCAACGATATCATATAGTTTAATACTAATTAAAAGCTTTCGTTTAATAAATAAAATACAATTGGTTATTTAGAAGCGTTTTATAAATACCTTGGGCTTTAAAATTCATTTAAATTGTTTATAAAAGTAACCTTAAAATATATTGTTTTTTAAAATACTAGTAAATCTTTATTTTGGTTTCTAAACATATTTTTTTATAGATTATTAATATTTTAGATTTTAATTTCGGTACAAAAATTCTTTGTATGATTTTCTCTTATATTTGTATACATTTTTCTATATAAAGACCTTCCTATATTTTTTTTGAGTCTCGGAAAATGATGCGGTCAACCTTGTCCAGAAGGGGTGGACGCACTGAAGCGGGGCATGCCGGCATATGTTGCCTCTGAGGTGTTGCTGCCGGCTCGTGGCAGCCACTGGCCACTACCACCTGGCTGGGTGGCAATACTTAAGGGCTGCAGGGGAATTTTTAGAGTTGCAGTTTGTGAGGTTTTTGAAATCTCTAAGAAAGTTGGGTTATTTTTGGCGAAGAATAATATATAAGAAGTTTAAAACTGTATCTTATACTTTACAAGTTAATTTATTATGAAAACTTTGTTGAAGAAATGTTAAATTTAATGCCAAGAAATTTATTTAAATTTTTAACTACTTTTTCTGTTCAAAAACACCCTAAAAAATTCCTAATCGCATCCTAGAAGGCTGTGACTTTTTACTAAAAACCTTTCAAACTGCTTTCAAGAGAACGTCAACTGAAAAAATTTTTTTCTCCTTAAATTTCATCGAAAAAATATGTCCTCGTTAGACAATACTGCCATTGAAGTGCCCCTGCAGCCCTATGCTGGTCAGCTGCTCATCATCAAGGACCTCGTCCAACCGGTGGCATTGGAAGCTGACACACGGGCTTCCTTCTTCGATCGCAGTGCAATTACCAAGAAGCTGCTCAAGCAACTGACCCAGGCGGAGGGCGGAAAAAGCGAGAAGGTCATCACCATGTATGGTTACGATAACTTCGTGGATAGTCTCCTGGATGCCCTGGAGGCGTACATGAAGTACGTTGTCCTGAAAGTGGTCGAGTTGTGCGAGCATCGATGCAACTACAAACTGTATATGAACAAGCGATTTGTGCTGAAGAACGATACGCGAACCACAATGACCTTTCTGAGTGATATGGAAATGGCGGGCTTTGGATCGTCGGACGATGATGAGAGCTTCTATCGCAATATAGCCGAACTGGATGAACGCAGGGAACGGAAGATGCGCAAGGAACGCAAGGAGTCCAAGCCACAGGAGTTGAAGCCAACGAAGCCGGCGAAGCTGCCGAAGCCGCCGAAGGTTCAGCAAGAGGAGAAGGCCAATATGCGCGGCCTCAAAGCCTCGGCGGATAGCATAGCCATGTTGGCCTTTGGTTCGCGCAAGCGTCCTGTGGTCAAGGCTCCGGGAAAAGTCGCTGGTGCAGCAGCAGGTCCAAGTGTCCAGCAGCCAGTATCGATGCCGCCGCGTTTTAAGCATGTGACCATCAAGGATGTGCTGCAGTTTTTGGAGGAGGACAAGCGCTATAGCCGCTCTAATATGCTCTATGAAGCCTATTTGAAGTACACAACCTAGGAAGGGGTTCTCTTAAGAGATGAATAATGTATTTAATAACCAAGAAATAAAGCTAAATATATACCTAAGCTGATCTGAACTTATATTTCCTAATTCCTTGATAAGCATTCCTCATTATAAAGACCTGTATTCCCTTAATCCTTGTCTTGATTTTAATTGCAACCAATTCAGTTCAATGAACTTCCTCTTCTTGGGCAAAGGAAAATCCCTAAAAAACCCCAAACAAAAGCCCAAGGAAACAGGTGGTACCTGGGCACATGTGTGTGTGTCTGGTGTATCCTTTGTTCGCCTGCACTTAGGGTTCCCCCGAATGGATCAACGCTCTGTTCCATGCACTTTGAACTTTTGTGCGCTGGCTGCACTGCTGCAAAGGTCTGTCTGACGGCGGGGCAGGGGCACTCAAAGGAATATCCGGCGGGACAGGAAGCATATGGAGGCACTGCGCACTGCAATGCTCTCCTCGGGCATATAGGAAACGTGATGCTATCGGTGCGGCTCATTATGTTTAAGTGCTGGCAATAAAATCAATGCGCACGCGGCGACACATTTCATCGAACTTCAATTGAAGCCGTTCCTAAACTCTGATCGCTCACGTATCTAGCCGGCGACATGACCGAGGATCGTGCTGGGGAACCCCACCCATTCAGCATTTATTTACATGTAATTGTGAGTATTACCAAAAGGGGTTATTGAGGTTTGGAATATGTAAGCACCTAGGAAATTAACAAGTCCAGCGGAAGAGCTGGTGTCGCCCTTTGAACGGTCTTATTTTTAGAGTGCAAGGGAAATGTATTCAAGTTGTGGGTTTGAAAGGGAATAAAAGTTTTACTTTTACTGACTTTAGTAGCTTTCCAAATTTTGTCAAAGTTTGCTTAACAATTTCCCACAAATAATTAGATATATTTGGTATTCAGATTCAGCTTTATTTTCCTTTGCCAACTCAAAATGACTTTGTTAAAAAAGTGTTTCTGTATTAAGCTGCGAACAGCCGCCCTGGTAGTGGCTTATATGACATTCGTCATTGAGGTGTTGCTCTGGATCTGGTTGTTCTATCCAGATTGTGAAATTTGTGGACAATTCGTAATGCTTTGGGTGTTTGCAGGCATTTGGAATTGTTGCTCCGCGGCGCTTCTAATGACAGCTGTGTACAGGGTAAGAAATATTCATAATAAAATGAAATAATTAAAATTTACATATTACAAATTAAATTGAAGTATATAATTACTTATTGTTTAAGATTATTATAATCGTTATAGGAAAACCCTAAACTGATACCCGTGCATCTGGTAATGCATCTTGCTGGCCTTATTTTAGATATGATCGGACATTTGAAGATGGCTGCCATAGATAAAAGGAATTGGAAAACTATGGCACATGCCTTTTTTTATATTGGATGTTAGTAAGCCATCAAGTTTTAGGTAAAAACTAACAAATATCCTTAATCTCGATCCTTAGTTATGGTCACAGACATTGTGATTGCCCTGAGCTACTATCATTCGGAGATATAGTGCAGCCTTTCGTCATTTTCCTGATCATTATTTATACATTTTACTGGTATCTAAATTGAACATATCTTTAATAAAATGTAAATAACATTTGATAAGTATACCTAAAATCGTATAAGTTCTATTTCAAATTGTATAAGTATTAATTGTTACTTACATTTTGTTGGAAGCTTGAAAAATTCAGCATAAGTATTAAGGAAGTCTTCTGAAACCATTTTAGCGGAATAAATAAAAAGCATCTTTTTTGTTAACATTAAAATCCACCTTAACTGTACCTCTTTCTATACTCTCTATAATAGTTTGATAAGTCCCTAATGTTTATACAAATTTAGAGTGAACCCATCCGCAGGATCCACCACCTGTCGGAGGTGCAAAGCTAGCCACCCCTATCGGGTTGCACCCTCTCAACTGCACACAAATGTATAAATACATATATGTTGTACTTGCTACATGTTGCAACCTCAACTCGGGCGTATAAGTATATCCCTTTTTCAAGGACTCGCAGGAACAGCTGCCGAGCTGAGGAAAATATCAAACGCTGTCAGGCGTAAACTTGACAGGTAGCGGAGCAGGAAAAGTTCTCCCTCTATTTTGTTGTTGTTGGGAAATAAGAAGAAACCACCCTAAAGTTGCCACTTAAGTGCACTGAAAGAAAATTTATGTTTATATATATTTTTATGAAAATTTTAAAAAGCTTATAAAATTTTTTGTAAAGAATAAAGAAGAGTCAAGTCTGTGTTCGATGTGGTTATTAATAAATATCTTTCTTTAAGTACATACTTTATTTTTTTAATCAATACTTTATTAATAATAAAATAATAATACTTAATAATAATATTAATAATATATATTATGTTTAATTAATATAGATGTAATATTTTTTTACACTTACTATTTTGTTTTAAAGAAAAATAATAAGTGAACATATACCAATAAATTAAGAAACATTTTTAAAGAATTTTGGTATAAAAAAATGAAATTATTGACTTTCACTTTTAATTGCCTTAATAAAATTTAGTAAATTACGATAATTTAAATTTAGCTTCATTAAACTTTGCTTAAGGACTCTTCTTTAATTTCCAGTGCACATATCGCTTTTCCGGGCAGATGAGGTGACTTTTTATGACGTCCGCAAGGTGTATTTGAACAGAGGGACCCCGATGTTGCTGGTGCCGTAGTACCTTGCAGCCCATTTTTTGAGGTGGACAGGAAGGCGAATTCCGGCACATGCAACACCAGCAGTGCCACCTCTCCATATAGTCACCACCGATCCCGAGCCCGTTAGGTCCTCCAACATTATCGTGTTTGCATAGCAGGAACAGGCACACAAAGAGTTGTTCTTGTGTGTGGTGGCAGGAAAATGTGTTGCACCTTTTATTCTCTCTTCTTTTTTTTTTTTTTTTTGCATAACGCCGCTTTCTGTTCCGCTCCGATCCGATCCGATCCCGATATATGTCTGTCATCATTACTCGTATATATTTAAAAGACGACTCCGTCTCTTCCTCGCTGAGGTAGCAGCTGTGCCAATAGCAGGCCCGGCTTGGGCTTTGGCTCTTCGAACGACAAATTATTGTTTGCTGAATGGATATTCAAGGACCGGTGTTTTATTCACCTGGGGAATCGGAATTTGAATCCGGGACTTGATTGGAGCAGAGCTAAGCCCGTTGTTTGCCCAACGATAAGGTAGCTCTGATGGGGGGTTCCACAATGACATCTTGCCTCGGGCTTATTTACATATCATTGAGTAGTAGTACGTCAGGCCTTATCTGTCTAGTAATTTAAATAAGCTCAATTGTCGAAGGTCTTGTGCGTTCTACTTAGTGATTGCACTTAAGTTTGGCCACGTTCGAGGGCCACGTGATTGATCAATCTACTTTCTACTTTAAATATATTTTAACTGTTGAGGGGTTAAGTAATTTCCTATTTTTAGCGGGAAATAAACTTTGAACAACAGAAATAAATATGTTAATAATTCATTATTTAAATTGGTATTCAAAACGGATTATTTAGAGATTTAATATTATTTCATTTTACATTTGTTCTGAGCTTATTACTTGATTATTTAAAATTTAAAATCCCTTCTCTATCATTCTCTATCACAAAGCCCCTTGATTTTATGATCCCCCCAGTTCCCAGATAGGTTCAACAGATCTCCCCCTATAATAACCTAACCCTGTCACATTTAGGTGCGACTTCTCTGTTAAAGTCGATCATAAAGGTGATGGATTTTTAGGACTTGGACTGCACGAACCTACTTCGTGCTAGGCGTCACTTCGGAGCTCCGTTTCTAATCCGCAACATATGCTGCTATATGGACCACCGCCACACATCCATTCAGCATTCAACATTAAACATTGAACATTAAAGGAGCCAAACGGTGGGCACTCACAAAAGAAGCCATAAAAACACATGGACACGTAACGATTTGCGCCGCCGAGACCCCAACTGTTGTTGTTTTTTTTTTTGTGCATTAGAGAGCTGGAACAGAAAAATCCGGTAAGAGGGAAGAGCGACCTGCCCCCGGTAACACAATTTATGACTTTATTAACTTCAAAACGCAACCAGGCGGGCAACAAAGTGTTAAGCCACGCCGCAGCCGATGCCGAAGCTGAAGTCGAACTCGAGGCAGCGGCAAGGCGATGAAGTTGTGTAAATGAAATTAATCTTCAATAGACACAGGGCAATAAACGAAACCAAGCATACCGGCCAGCAGCAGCCGATCATAAGCACTGGGAAAAATACTAGCTATCTATGCTGTAATTTATAAATAGTTAGATTTATCTTTCTGTAATTAATAAAAATGTTTTCATACTTAACATACCTTTTTTATAATTTTTTATTGAATATGAAAAGAAAATACAAATATTTATCTAGCATATTTATTTCTATAAGTTTAATTTCTTCTTTAAGTTTACGATGAATTTTAGTTTAATGTAAAGAAATGCCTAAAAAATATTTAGTTGACAGGAATTTGTCCTAAATTTGATTACAATTTTAACATATAAAATTAGTCCAGAAAATTGCCTTTCAAACTTTTAAGTCCAAAAAGTATCTATTATGTTTTTAGTACAGAAAATTAACTAGTACATTTTTTAGTCCAACAAAAGAATATTTTGCTTTAAAACTTTTTTATCCCAGAAAAATTACTTTAAAATTTTGAGCTTAGACCACAAAAACTATCTCTTATTTTCTTCTTCTGTTTAGTCAAGAAAATTGCCTTTTTATATTTGTAAGTCCAGAAAATTAACTTTTTAAATTTGTTAGTTAAGAAAATTATATACAATTTCCATTTTTTTGTCAAGAAAAATACTATTTTAATTTTTTAGTCCAGCAATCTACAAATAAAATTTTCTAAGTTTAGAAAACTACTTTTTTTTAAGCTTTTTTAGGTCAGACATTAAACTTTTCATATTAATTTAATGAAATCAAGCAAAATAATTATTTCCCAGTGTTTTCCGCACTGCCATTAGTCATTAAACAATTTTTCCACTAAAGCAGCCGCTTCCATCTCCAGCTCCAACTCCTGGCACAGTTGCTGCTGCAGCGGCTGCTGCGTATTTTGTCAGGTGTCATAAAAACCGAATTTATTGCGCATGTGCAGCGGCCATAAGAGAAGCGGTCTTCAGCATTTTGTTACAGATTTTCAGTTTTATTATTTAATTTTCTCGCTGCCAGAGCATTAATCACGATGCGTGCCGCGCTAAGGTGACAGCACTTTAGGGCACATAAACACACGCATCCGCAGCGCAGGATCGGGATCAGGATGGGGACCGGGATCAGAATGGCACGGCTGGACAATGGATGCAGCAGGTTGCTGGAATGTTAATTAAATGGGACGCGGGTAGTTCCATTTAAGATGCATGAATGGGCGGGGAAAAAAAGTCCTGGGTTGATTGATAGTCTGTCAAATTGCATTAAGAATTATTTTTAAAGATGTTATAATAAGTTGTTCCTTGTTAAACCATCAGGACACTTGTCCGGAAATTAAACGAAGTGTTATGAGTATTGGGTATGCAATTTATAAATCAAAAATATATTAAATTAAATTAAAGCAACTTTTTTCTTAGACTTAACTACTTATTTCTTCTCTAATTAATTTTCTTTTGGGAAATCCAAGTCCTTAGAATACGATATCCTCCTTTTTGGGTATTATGACCCCACGTAGTGTTCCACTGACTAACTTCACACGCAGACTTTTTGGCAAAAATCCCAAATCTCGAACCGAAAAACTTGAATTTCACACGCTCTCGCCTGCGGGTGATCTTCCCCTGAGTTCGAGTTCCCTCGACAAAGAGCACGTAATGGGGTTGATGCTGCTGCTGCTGCTGCTGCCGTTGCACTTGTTCCCACAAAATTCCAAGGCATAGGCAATTTCCATGAATGCCAAACAGGCAAAAATTTCACACTCGGCGGCAAGTGCAACCCAGGAGAAAAATACAAAAAAATAAAAGATGAAACGGACCTGAGAAACCGAGAACCGAAATTCTTCAACTCAATTCCATTTTGAAAACCGAAAACACGTAAAGAAATAATATAAGTAAATAGGAGTGCTTTTATTATTTATTTTGTATATTATAAACTTACGTGCATATTTCGCTTTATAAATTATATAATTGTTTCTTAAGCA
Organism: Drosophila seguyi; assembly: GCA_008042675.1. Classification (NCBI taxonomy): domain Eukaryota; kingdom Metazoa; phylum Arthropoda; class Insecta; order Diptera; family Drosophilidae; genus Drosophila; species Drosophila seguyi. Next base: position 127,337 of record VNJU01006619.1, on the reverse strand, counting down.
TTTTATATTTTAATTAATAAAATGTATATTACATTTCAAAGAATAATATAAATAAAAACATTGAATATTTATAGAAATAATTATATATAAAAGTGTTTTTATATATTATAAAATAAGTAATATATTATATATTATATAATTTGTTCTATAAATTGATTTTGTCTAATACATTTCTTTGAATTTTTATTGCCAAAGTTTCTAGTTCTAAAAGAAGTTGAAATGAGTCTACTCTAAAACTAGTTTTTGTTTTCATTTCATACAATTTTAAAGGTAAATTTGTTCAACATTAAAAAAATATTTAAAAATAATTCTTAAGTAGCATAAAATCACTCACTATTTATTTTTCCCAGTGCAGACATCAGCATAATCAACAAGATCACGCATCAAACGAGACGACAGCCGCATAAGAATGCAAACATTAAGAGATTTTATGCGAGTTTGTTCACATGCCAAAAAAAAAAGGAGAACAGCCAGTCGCCGCAGAGCCGAACAAAGGAGCTGGAACAGGTACGCAGGACGATTATCCTGTCATTCACTTGTTGCTGCTGCTGCCACAGAACACAGAACAGGTAAAAAGGCGAGTCCCGAGCGGAGCAGTAACCCCGCGGAGCTGAAGGGCCGCAATTTCAGTTACACTTCCTGCAGATGAGGTGGTCCTGCCTCAGTTAGCGTGTGAACCTGTTTTTCCCGCTCTCCCAAAATCTTTTTTCCTTCGATGCTAATCTGTGGCCTCAAAAATGTTTGCAAATTTCTGTTCGCTTTTTTCGGGTTTCCAGCATTTTTATATTTTTTTCTCTCTCGCTTTTATAGATCGCAACTGGGTCTTTGGAGCGGGCATTTCGTGTTTATCGATAATTTATTACAGTTGCCCAATTGGACGAAACGGTTCGCTTCGAAGCCACTAAACACTTTTTATTGTCATATTTATATTTGTGCGATTAGTTTTTCTGCTTTTCTGCCCTCGCTCCTTCCCGTTTTTTATATTTTTTTATTATTATTTTTTCATCGTTTTGTTTACGATTCTCTATTCGGTTTTTTCTTTGCTTTAAATACGAGAGCTAAGTCGCACGCAAAATTTATTCCCACGCATTTTCAGTTCGTGATACTTTTCGGGGCTTTTATTATTTTCATCATTTTTTTTTCGAGAGCACAAATCAAGCGAAAAATGTTTAAAAGCGACGTTTTATTGTTCTTTTTGTTCGATAGAAGCTGCAATTTAATAGCGGAATTAAATTTGGAAAATTTAAAGCCATTTAAATGGGGCAGCTGGGGATTGTTGTTATTTTGAGATGTTACTTTTGGTATTAAAAACCTTTTCTTTATAGATTTTTAAATTTTTAAAGGGGTTTAATAAATGGGCTTAGAAATGTTAAATGTGTAATATTTTCATAATAAAAAAGTTATAGGTATACTAGTTTTAAAGCCTTTAAAAATTTATAAAACATCAATTAAATTTAAAGATATATTAAGGTCGTAAGAAGCTTTATCAGGGGTTCAAGAAAAATCATTAGTTTTTCGTTAACCCTTTAAAAAACGACCAAGACTATTTTTTAAATGTAATTTGCGACTCTATTTCTTAAGGATTTGGAACCAATAGTATCTAGGATATTCCAAAAATCCCCAAGATTTTTTAAAACTCTTAAATACCATTTTGTGGCCATCAAATGCAATGTAAATATATAGAATTTTTAAGTATTAAAATACGTAATCATAATTTTGAACACCATTTTTTAGGGGTGGTAAACAGTAGCAATTTCTGTAGCATCCTTGAATATTTAATGGAATTTAATCTGGTTCTAAAATATTTCTTCTAATTGCTGAGCTTATGTAAATATAATTTAATAACAAACCTCAAATAAATTGCTTTAATCTCAAATATATTTCGCCTTTTAAATAGATTTCAATCAAATCTTCTTTCACTTTCTCTTGGCAAATAGCTCTTTCTTTCCTCCTTGTCCAATCCAAATTTCCTATACAACTCGAGGCTCGGTGACCAAAGTGACAGATACACCAACTATTCCCCTTTGCAACACGAATTCCCGCGATTTAAATGACATGCAAAACAGTTGACATTACATTTAAGCCACAACAGTAAAGGCAACCAGAAATATAAAATAAAATGAAATTGCTTAAATTGTTGCCCATAAATCAACGCCAGACAACGAGGAGGAGATCAAGATCCCAGCCAAGACCCAAAAAAAAAAAGAAAAATACAAACAAAAAACCGAAAAAATGAACGAAAATCTTGCTTTTGCTCGATTTCACTGCCAAAACAACAAAGCCGCACACAAAGCTAACTTCACCTGTTCGACGTGGAGACAATGCTCCAACTTGGTGACAGGCATGTCCACCTGAACTCCCCCTTGTCGTATATACACTGGGAAATAAGTTTAAGTCTCATCTAGGGACTTGAAAATACAAAAAGAAATTAATTTATGTCGCGAAAAATATATATAAAAAATGTATTAATATTGCATAAAAAAAGCTTTTGATTTATAAGATAAATATTTACACGAAAAGGATAATAATTAAATACATACATAATGGCGTTAATCATTAATATCATTTTAATTATTTGCTTCAAGATGGATGCTTTATTCTATTAATTTTTGTACTGTTTTTTCATTATACTCAAATAAATTATCAAGTAAAAAATCACTTTTATAGGAATAATTATGATTTATCTAAAATATAAATGCTTGATATTCTCAATACCAATATTCACATTACCAATTTAAAAATAAAAAATATAAAATATAAAATAATAATTGATATAAAATTTCTTTTCAGGTTATACTTTAAATTTTTTCCGAGTGCCTTTCCTAAGTTTGGAGAGCTCAAACCGGGGGCAATGTTGACAAGTATCGAGGGGCAAGCGACGCGACTCAATTGCGGCACTTGTCGCACGACACTTCGCCGAACGAACACAGGGGGAGCTGAACAACGGGGGGAACTGGGGAAGCGAGATGAGAAAACATTGAAAATAATCAAAAAAATCCAGACCGGGTGAGGTGAGTGTGTCACTTTTTTTTTGAGGGAGTCAGTCGACCGAGTGGCCATTCGGAGCCATGACATGACAGAAACAAAAAGAAAATCATTTTCGGCTTGCAGTTACGGATTTACTCGAAATTTGTTTACGGCCCCTGGCACTGAGAGAATGTTAAGAAAAAATTTCAGAAATTCTTTGAAGGGATTTAAGTTTTATAAAATATTATTAATTAAAACGGAAAGGAGTGGAAAAGAGTTACTGTTAAATTTGAGTTAAATTTGTAGAATGTTTTAATATACAAAATATAGGAATATGTCTAATTTAAATACTAAGAATATACTCGTACCTAAATATGTAACATAAAATATATTTATTTCAGTTTACATTTTACCACATAGTTTATTAAAGGAATCTCTTAATATTAACATGATTTTTTGGCAACTTTACTACTCTTTCCTTTTTTGATTTCTTAAATAATTTCAAATACATTTAAAAATAATTTCCAATTTTCCTGCAGTGACGCTTTGAGCCTTTTTAGCCAGCCTCCTTCCCGCTGGTTTCATTAACAGTGCGAATCCGTCTGGCCATTGAGGAGCTTCAGCGGCCCGACACGTCCCAGACGTGCAGACACAATAAGCACTAAGTGACACGGACCGGCGGAGGCACTCGCATTATGAGTTAGCAGTTTAACAACGAGATCATCTCCTTCTGCCTGTCGGGGTTTTGGGACAGGCCTGATTTAATCCCCGACGAATGCAAAGGCATCGCCTTAATTGTGCTGCAGCCATATTTTCACTAATTAAATGCGGCCGCAGAAAAGCGGCCTGCCTGATGCCCAAAACGAAATTTCATTTCAGTTTGTTTAACAAATTCGCTGACATGAGCCGCTGACAGCAGAACAGAAACAGAAAAGGCGAGCGGAGAGCGGAGACGGAGATGGAGGCTCGAAAAAACGAAAGACTTAGGCAACGAACTTGCCACACACTTGACCCCAAATTGGGCGGGAACAATGGCAACGCCGGAGTCGCATTTTAGCCGCTTTCCAGCCTGAAAGAAATTAAGCCGAAATTTCAATTTGCACTGGGCCACACACACACTCAGCACACTCGGCTTTCACCGCTCCCCTCCGTAGACCCCTTCTCAAATGGCAAATCAATAGAAATTCGTGTATTTTCACCGACTTGTGCTCACTGTACCTGTCGCCCGGGTGTTCCCAGCAGCCTCAACTCACACATAAATAATAGAGAATTGAATGCCCGGCAATATCATTCACCGCGCTCGGGGTAATTATTTGTTTGCCAAAACAAAGCCAAGAGATTGTGGAATTTTTGTCGCTTACAAAAAAAAAAAAGTACAGTGCGTGTGAACCGCTGTACCGCTCTGGCAATTCATTTTAAAATTTGTTCGGCCTACGCCCACACAACAAGTGCTTGAGTTTCATTTGCTTGATCGGAACACAACACAAAAAAGGAAAAATAAAATAAATCCGCACAGGCCTCAACAGGTAGCTACTGTAATTCGGGGAATGTGTTTCTATAGATAGTGATACTTCTTTTTTCTCGGTTCATGGAGTGCATAGAAAATCGATTGGTGTGAGAGTTCCTCTTTAGCAGAAATTACTCATCATTGAACAATTGTTGGGAACAGAACATAACCTGTCCTGATCTTTATTACTTTGTTAATCTTTTAATTTGTATGATTACAAATAACTAGGATTAAGAGTAAATATTTATTTTGGAAGCGAATTAAGGAAACTAATTTAAACAAAAACTAGATTTTTGTTCACTTTTAAAATATATACAAATAGATATAAACACTTCCAATCTATTGATGAAGAATTTTTGTTTTGTTTTATCCTTAGCGGAAATTACTCTTTTTTAAATATGGCAACTTAAGTCTGAAAATGTATTTTCTTGCAATATAAATAATATATAAAATATAAGGGGTTCTAAATAAAATAAATAATTCCTACATATAAATATATTTAAAATTATAGCAGCAGAATTTATGTTTTAAAATCCTTTTTATTTCATAGAACTCACTTTATTATATTTCTTAAGCAAACACATTTCCCGAATTCAATGCATATGCTTAAGAAATTAAATTCAAAAGAGCTTACTACCGTGCACTAGATCTATTCTTGTGTTTCCTGATTATCTTATATCTACAATTCTCCATATCAAACTCCGAGACAATCAATATCAGATTTTAAATTCGATGAATGAATGAAAAATACAAAATCCCATTCAGAGTTCTAGCTCAAAACCAGCCCAGCACTTGGCGCCAAACCCTTAATTTTTTATATTTCGTTCAAGTTCCCAGTAAACCATTCAAGATTCCTACACAAGCTGCACTGAGAATGCAATCTCGAACATCTTTTTCATCAAAAAACCTAAAAGAGGGACTGGGGGCTCCCGTTCTCAGCAGCTCGTCACGTACAAATACAAATACTATCTCAGCTTGCATCTCGGGGCAATTAATTTAAACGAACGCCATAATATCTCATTTTTTGTTGTTGTTTTTTTTTTCCAGCCTAAGCGAAATGAGAATTTCAGAGAAGTGGCCGTAAAGCATTTGAAATCAGTTGAAAAGTGGAAATATAAACGAGAGTAGCTGACGACCTGATGCGAGGCCATATCCACTTGTTACTCTATTTACAAGTTACCAGGAAACGCGATTGAGATCGTCGTAAAAAGCCAGTTTATTTGGAAATATAGTTGTAAAAAATTTGTAGCTTGGCCCCAAGTGTGGCAGGGCAAGTGCCACTAAGAAGCGATCCTAGCTTACAAAACTCGGCGCATAAATCTCTGGCGGCTGGTAATTTAATTTCTAAAACTTGGCCACTAAAAATTTGGTCTAAAAAAAACCCTGGGCAAGTGTCGTTTTTTGTTTTGTTGTAAGTTTTTTTTTTTTGTAAGTTTGTAAGTTGCAACGGAAGTCGAAGCCGCACGCCAATTGCCCCGTGGAATACCAAGAAGTTTGCCGCAGCAATCAGACAAAGTTGTCGCCATGTGTCGCAGCCCTGACTCTGAATTTTAAGCCTTAGGCTCAGGCCGACTCTGATTCCGATTTTAGCCCCCAAGTTGTATTTTTTTTTACCTCATTTTCTGCTGGTTTCTGTGGTTCGTGCGTCGCCACCGCCATCTCGCCTCGCTCTTTGGCCACTTTTGTGGCTTTGGCGCGAGTTTGACTAATTAAAGCGCAGACTTTGGGCATTTTTAATTTGTACGCTTGTAAAATGAAATTTACTTTTTTTCCAGGCTTTTGTTTTTTTCAGATTTTTTTTCTTTGTGCTTTTCAGCTTCGTGCAGCTTGTTTCCTTTTGAACTCTGAAATGGTGCGTGTTGCTGTCGTATTGGTGATATCTCTTTGGTTAAGAAAGTGTCTGAGGAAGCTAGAATAGCGAAGTATAAATAAATATATCAGATATTTAACAAATATAATTATTTTAATATAAAAATGGATAAAATAATAATTTTACTAGCTAAAATAAACACTAACTTAAGTTTTCAAAGCAACTTCTTATTAATTTGTTAACCCAAAGGTAACCTGTGTTTAAATTCGATTTTTCTTGGATATTAAATATTTCTAATATTTTTTTAAAATAAAAAATCCTTTCCCAATTATATTTAAATACTTTCCACAATTGATTTAATGCCGTCTTCTTAGTTTCTGAAGTCATATTCTCAATTATTTTGTAGCTTACAGCTTACTTTTGTACCAAAACATATATTATATAGAATTTATTTATTTGTAATATTTTAAGAAATATAAAACCCTCTTCATTTAACTTGCAAAACCCCTCAGAAAGGGAATTTAGGCCGTCTCCTTGACTAAAAGCCTTTGAAACTTGTCTTCCCCTGACCATTTGGTGCTTTATGACCGCGTCTGAACTGTTCTCTGAACTCGGTACAATGTTATAGCCGGGCTCTTCCCAGAATCGCACGATTACTGGGCCACTTGACCTCCATAGCCTGGCTCCAAAAACTAAAGAAAAAACAAAAACTCAAAAACAGACCCACTCCGGCGGCTAAAACATTTCACTTTCTGGCCAAAAGCAACGCCACTCAGCGGCAACGACATCTTCATCTCGGGCTTAACCCGACTTAGCCTGGGCTGTTTTTTTTTTTTTTTTTGTGGCTAAAAAGGCCAAAAATGGCTGCCATTGTAAATTTTTGGATGTCGGAGGTGGGCTGGTTAGGCGCAGGTGCAGGTAAACACATGTTAACCAGCCAGGTAAGCGCTCAAATTGGTGGGATAGCCAAACATCCAGCTAACCAGCCAACCATGTTGGCGCAAATGTCAAGCTATAAATACCGAATTGGAATTGGATTCGGAATCGGGCAATTGGCCGCAAATGCGTTGTAGTCGCTACACATAACGCAAATATGGACATGAGCCTTTGTATTTGGTGGCCACAATTGTACAAATTTCGCAATCGAAATAAAGTTGCACTAAAACGCATTTGGCGGAAGTTTCTGCGAGCCTTTTTGGAGGCAAAAATATATTCAAATGAGGCTGAAATGTTGTATTTGTATTTGGTTTTGCATTTGTATTTTCTTCGTCTCTGGCTGATGATGTAATTTGGCAATTGTTTTGCACATTCGAATTAACACATTTTCCCCCTTAAGCTAGCTCAATGAGTTAATAATGACACCAGTGCAAATTACACTTGAAAAATGCTATTTTAAACAAATAACCAAAGGCAACAAAAGGGATAGAGGGAAGCACTGGGAGAAATTTAGAAGATGATCAATAGATATTTAAGAGTTTTAGGTAAGTTGTTATTTATAAAATAAATGTTAGGTCTAAAAGGTATAAATTTTACAACAGTTTCTTAAGGAAATTTATTAATTAATTATAACAAATATTTTTAAATCAGGTATCATCTTATGTCAATGATATTTATACATATTTTTTGGTTACAAAATTTATTGAAAATACTTTTTGTACCCATTTCAATGCATACTAAATTAAGTTTATTTATAGATCTTATATATAATTTTAAATATTTTAAATATATTCCCTAACAAATATTTACTTTTACTTAACCCAAACTTCTTTCACTGCTTTAAGCGGCTTGTGAGGTACTTTCACCCACAAATGCCACACAATAGAAATAAAAGTTTTTACCTTTTGATATAATATTTTTGGGTTTTTCGTAAACAATGACCATATATGTGCCGGCCTGTAAGAGACTCACTGCGGCTCACCTGCAACAATTGTTGATGTAATAAACAAGGGCCCAAGCCGGAGACAATGAAACCTCACTTCAACCGGAGAAAACTGGCCACTTTCAAATGCTAATGACACTCTTTGGAATTATATAGAAATTCTGAAAAAGATACGATGAAGAACGAATGATAATGCTAAACGGCATGTGCCACACACACGCGATCTTATAACTCATTTTTATGGCTTGGCTTATCGAATCGATTATGAAATCGTGAATAACTCGAGACTTTGATTTATTGAGAACCTGCCAGGGCGTTAAATATTTCTATATATCTGAGGAGATATTCAATCATATAGAGTTATACATAGAAAGAAGGGTGATAGCTACTCTACTTTCTCACACATTATATTATTATATATCTGAATTTAATCCTAAAACTCGAACATGCAGGCATCTTGTACTGTCTGTTGGCCCCTGGGGTGCCATCATAACACGTGTAACTTCATAAATAATGTCATCTACATGGCATGGAACCTAAAACCCTATCACTTACACTCGGCTACCGTAGGGCAATCCCCAAATTAATATGCAATCGGTATAATTTATGCACAAAATGCTTAAATTTATTAACACCGCAAGTAGCCTGAAAGGGCGGCAGAACAAGATGAAACTGAAATTAAATGAGACGAGAGAGACACCGAAAAAAATATCAGATAATTAAAAATAATATATAAATATAGGAAGATAGATCGGTAGATTAATATTTAAATTTATATATATTTGTTTAAAGATTATTACCTTTAAACAACTATATCTTTATCTTTATTTCTGTGATTCTAATAATAAAAATCTACCTGACCTTTCACTATCAAAATTTAATACCATAAAAAAAGTAATGTGAAGTTACTTTACAAACTATAATTTATAATAATATCTAGCTGAAAAATATTTACTATTTCTTTTCTCTGCATTAAAGAAATGGAGTTGCAGGAAGTCAAATCATAACTCATCTGCCGGAGGAGGGAAGCAGGGAGCCCTCAGCCTCCACACGTGAGCATTGTATTATTTATAAACAATAATTATGGCAGCCACATGCGGTGCCTGGGTTTTGAAAGAGTGGAAAGTGCATCTGCGGTAGCTACAAGAAAGTGATTAGAAATGCAAAAGGGGCAAGGGAGAGCAGAGTTTTGGCTTTCAAATTTGTTTCTCAGGATTGTCACCTTTCGCCTCCTATTTTCATGTTCCCCCCAATTTGGTTGTATTTTTGGAGATGTGTTTTTGTTATTTATGAAATATTCTATCAATTGGCTTTTCCTTTTTCCTACAAAATAAATAGATTTCGGAAATCCTATTAGAAGTTGCCATAAAGGTTGATGTACTAGCTAAGAGATAATGTTTCTAATTAGAATTGGGGAGGAAGGATATGCCAATTAGAAATATATTACATTGAATAATATTGGGTAAAAACTGTTTACAATAAGAGTATAATTTCTATAAGCTGTTTAATAAACAATTTATTGCAAATTTTTAAAACAAAAATAAACGTGTTTTATTGCCTAAAAACTCGCATGTTTTATATTAAATAACAACTTTAAAGACCGTTAATAATTAAAAATTAATTTACTATCAAAAGAAAACGTAGGCCTTATAGCAGAAGGAAAGCAAAATATTAAAAAAATTGTATTATTATTATTGTATTATTAATAAATTACCTCTTAGAGATATAAATGGAATAATTCCAAAGTTATCAATAATTCAGATGAACATAAGTATTAATATACATTTTATAGGTATGATTTTTATTTATTTTGAAATAAGAATGAGTATTTTTTATTCATAAAGATAAAAGATATGTTTTTAGACACGGAATGCATACATACAATTTTGTATTTTATATTCTTAATATTTTATTTGACTAATAAATACAAACTCTAAATAAAATCACTCCAACCTGCCACTCATTCGGCAGATCAATACCCCTTCAGTTGCCACACTCGCCATTCATCACCATCAATTGGCCATTCTCCGGGTTCCAAAATAAAAAATAAAAATAAAATAGCGCTAAATAGGCATAGCGAAATCATTGGACGCAGTTGCGTTTTACACGCCGAACAAGTTATTTGGCAAATTTACCGAAATGCCATTCATCATGCCGAAAAGCAAATGAAAACATCAGCTCAAGAAAAAAGGTAAATGCCTATATGAAAAAGTGCGTGTCGTGTCTGGGAAATAAAATGGAAATATTCGACTGAAAACCACGCTATTCGGTGGCTTTTTACACTTGGCAGCAGCCAGCATTTGGCGTGACATTTCAATTAAAATGCTAATTTCGCAACGGACAGAGAACCGGAGGGACAGGACAAGCGAATTCCCAAAAAAAAATAAAACACAACAATCCAAGGAAGGTTTAAAATTGGCTGCCGGCAACTATTTAGCGAAGTAAATTACTTTATTAGAGTCGAGCCGTGGGCCGTTCAAGGCGTGCCGTGGACACATATCCATAGTTAGAGTCACCGAGCCTCTGAGCCTCCGAGTTTCGAGTATGCAAGTGCATTAATCAAGTCCCCACACACGCAGGTAACTACGGGTAACCCACTCTATTCGAAACGAAACTCCAATTCTCTCGCGCACTCACGCCCTGACACTCGTGACTTTTCTAAGCTAATTTATCATTTTTCGAGAAGAGGAAAGCCGAAATTGATGCACTTTCTCTGCTGGAAAATCGTTCTTCAAATCTGTTTTTCTGCACTTGGAAAAATTTTAATCTATTTGGATTTTAAAAGAATATATTGTGCTAATTATTCTATAAAATATTTTATTTATTTATGTATTATTATTGTAATAAAGAATTCAATTCTCAATCCAGATACCAAACCTTAAGCCCTTCGACCTCCAAATTATTCAAACCAAAATTAAATATATTTTTTAATAATTTAAGCATTTTATTTTTCGCATTTAATTTAATAAATGTTGTGCTTAAGTAAGGATTAGGTTTATCTGCACATTTTAATAAGGACCTTTTTAAGTCTATTATATTCTCTTATATTTAAATGATTTTTAATTAAAATAATCCGAATGTTCCCTCAAAATGTGGATTTAATTGTAGAATTTAATAGTACATAAATTTATTGATTTTTCACAAATATTTCAAATCTTTATTAATTTATTTTATATATATATAACACACATTTAACATTTAAAACTATAATTTTCTCTCTCTCCAACGGAAGTTCAAAAAATACATACAAAATTGCAGCCCTTCACCTTCCACAACACAATCCATTTTCCTTAGCCTTTAATTGTGACACGTGATGCCAGCAGCTGGAGGGGAAACGGATTTCGGAGGGGAAGGCGGAAAAATGGAAATGGGAAAAACGGGAAAATGCTTAAACAGTTGCGCGCACATAGAAAGCTGACAATTAATCTCAACAGATGCACGCCGCACTTTCGATTGCGAAGGTAGGGCTTCGGGATTGGAGTTCGCTTCGAATTGAGGAGAAAACTACCTCCAGACTTCGATGGATCATACATATATGTAGGTATATGTGGGTGGCAGAACATGTGAAGCAATTAAGGTCGTCATTGGCTCTTTCTCCGACATTGTCATGGGATAAGCTGCTGGAGAAGATGCCATGCATTATGCATGGATTTGAAAAAAAAAAATGGGTATAGATGTGCATTTTGTTAAGGGTTTTTGGAAGCTAGAATAATAAAAAGAATCTTAATAGAATATTTCTTTATAATTTGTAGATAATAAAAATGGTTGGAACGTATGGAAAGATATAGTTTATAGTACAGAGAGACTACTTTTAGAATAAAACATTAGGAAAACTAGACTTAATCTTTAAAAAACAACATTTTATATTAAATATAAAGAAAATAATACATTTTCAAATTCTCTACAATTTATTACTTAAATAATACCTATTGATCTTTAATAAATTTATTCCCTATCTCTAACACAAAGTTCAAACTATGTATTTCAATATTTTCACTTCATAAATATAATTCTTTATTATTTTTCCCAATATATTTATTTGTATATGTTTGTTATTTATTTAATACCACCTTTTGATTTACGATAAAAATATTTCTTAACCCTAAAACAAATTTCAAATGAAGTATTTAAATATTTATCATCTCATAAATATCGCGTTCTATTATTTTTTCAGTTCAAATTAAATATTTCTACATTTCCACTTTTTAAATTTCCCCCTTATATTAATTTTTAAGATAATATAAAATATTTTTAGGCCATTATTTATGTACCACTTCGCTAATTAATTTACAACCCAAACATAATCAACACATAAGTATGGTGGCGCGATCTTGGCAAACACCCCGTTGGCTTATCGTTCCGTAACATCGCGTATACGCCTCCCCAGCCTTATCTGCTCCTGGCCAAATCGCTGTTCGGGCCACTTTCCGCAGCGCTCGCCACATAATTTTACGCACGCGCCCCGCGGGCCAAGCCACAGCCCAAGTTAAGCGCCAGTCGGGACAGTCGCCTCCACTGCCACTCGCCTCTGTGTCTTTCTCGCTCTCTCTCTTCCTGCCACTCCAGCTCCAGGGATCGAAGGGGGAGCAGGAGGCATCGATTCAGCGTGGCATCTTGGCCGGGCCGCTTAACATGCTGCCTTCGTGTGCGCTGCTCATTGATCGAAATTGAATTGGACATAAATAAAACAAGATCAATCAATTGATTTATTTTGACATGTTGCAACAGCGTCGGCCTGTGCGAGAGCCCGCGACTTCACTCCGGGGCCACGGCCGGTTTTGGCCAACTGTCCCACTGGCCTGCTACAGCTCCAGCTCCAGCTCCAGCTCCAGCTACAGCTACAGCTCCAGCTTTGACTCCTACTTCGAAGCCAACTTTAGCTTATGGGCTCTGGTCCTGTAAAGTGAGAGAAAAATAGGTTATATAAAATGTACTTAATGTAATTATCATTTAATAAAATATTTAATATAAGCAAAGAAATTTTAAATCAAACAGAAATATATTTAAAATAGATAAAACCCATGATATGCTTGAGAATTATTAAATCTTATTTAGGATTTATAGTTTTTAATCTTTACCAAAAAATATATTAGCAAAATATTTGTATAATGCTCATAAATAATACAACTTTAACAATTTTACTTTTTTAATTTATTTCCAATTCTTAACTTATTAAAAAAAAATTCTTTCACTGCCATTCGCAGTGGGTCTCATTTGCTCTGTCGCTGGGGAGATTTGTTTGCTGCCCCACTCGCATTTGCAACTTGTGGCATTGTTGTGCGCTGTGGCTGCTTTGGAGCTCGGCTTGAGTTTGATTTTATTGCTTGTTCTGCTGCCGTTTTCGGGCTCGTTTCGTTAATTTGTCGCTCTCTGTGGCGAGTAGCTTTTTGCCTGATTAATTTTTATATGCACTCCGTCGTGCGTCGCACATGGCCCCCAGGCTGACATTGATTCTAATGAGGATTTGGATGAGGCCCATAAGCGCTAACAGGTTTTGTTGCGAAGACGAATCGCTTGCGGGCTTGGGATAGAAAATGTAGTCGGAAAAGGGGCACTAGAGTATTGTTTGTAAAAAACATAGATTTTTAGAAATACCTAAGGATTGTTTATTAGATAAACAATATTCAGACTTTTTCGTTTTCAAAAGATTTTATAAAAAATGAATTACCATTTTCCCTGCCATGAAATACCCCCAAATGTATGCAATATGAGAAAAAAAAACCTCTTAGCTCATAACTCAGATCAGAGATCAAAATCTAACTATCAAATGATTTGTTAAGCCCAGATTATTCTTAATTTAGCATAATGTCCAGTTGGAATACAAAAATTGCGATTCTATTTCCCCAGCACAAGTTCATCTCGCCGTGACCTCGTGTAAAGAAATGCAACCCATAGTGACTTTTCGATATGACCATGCAAATTTCACCTGCACCGAGGATTTGGATATCGGTTAAACCGCGGCGGCTCATTGCATATTTTGTCATATGCAGAATGGCTATTAAATATGTGCATGACATGGAATGGGGTATGGGGTATGGGGGTATGGAAATCCGAAACAATAGATGGATGTCTTTGCCGAGTTATGGACATTTCTAATACCCATCAGATCTCGGTCCCCAGGCCGGGTAGTTCTCAATGATCAATGGGGGGGAGAGTTCATTGTGCCCGTTCGCTGTTCAATGGGGCCACACTTCCCATGCAGCCATTAAGAAATCGTTTTGGAAAAGCTTTCAAGTACGGCGAAAAGTAGATTCAGTTGCTAGGAAAAATTCTTCAGCTTTAGCTTTAAATTTGGGTATGAAAAAGGTGTTAAATTCGGTGTTTAATATCATAAATATAATGTGTTATAAAATAATAACTTTACAGGAAGACTAAATGGAAAAGGTGATTTACAATCTCTTAAGAAGGGGCTTAAAGTGTTTTATTTAAGCTTATTTAATGATTCTTTCTTGTCTCGGAACCTCAACGTTTAACATCACAATTTATCATAAAATACTCACAATAACATAATAAAGTCTATATAATTTCTCTAATGCAAAGAAATCCCTAATCTATTAAACATAACCCTCCCCAAGTAGGGTAAGCATTTGGTCTCTAGAGCCTTTGAGTTCAAAGTATTGTTACGTTCAGCATTCATAACAACAAAAACAGCAAAAGAAAGAAAAAAATCAAAATAAATAAACAAAAACGCAAAAATGCAATTGCATTTTTTTGCATTTCATTCGAGAAAAAGATCAATAAAAATCAAATAATACAAGAAAACTTGCTCCGCCGACTGGGGGATCAATCACATTTATGCTAATTAAACTTACATAATATAGTTGCGGTGGAGCTCGGATTCGGCATGGACATGGACATGGACCGTATGCCTTGACAAATTCAATTCAAATTTTTTGTTTTGACAAATTTCGTGTGTGCAGAAAAATGTAAAATGCTTAGATAAGACCAAACCGGCCAGATATCGCACTCGATATAGATATAACGTGCACAAATCTGAGCAAATCTTTATTATGCAGCCCGAAATGGATGGATGCTGCCCAAAGGGGTTGGAGATGGTTGTGGGATGTGTTGTGTGTATCGTCGTGGCAGCTCCATTGTAGCACAATGAACGGCTGTTTTGTGGTTCTTGCACTTTCGCTTCATAAAAATGCATACCACCTACATTTGTGTTGCTCGCTTTTCATTCTCTATCCGCAACCCTCGCCCCCGGTTCGACATTCAGCTGCAGTTCAGTGGCCAGCTATCGCTACAGATTGGCGATCGAGATCGAGATCCGTTAATTCCGTGCATGCTGCATAAAGCAGAAGGGAAATTGTTACGGGAAGACGATCTGCGACGATCACTGGCCGCCCGATGCGGATGCTGAAATGCTTTCTGAAAAAAGCTGGGGGATGCTGAAACGCTGGGATGCTCGCTGGATACTGGGATGCTGTATACCTGGGGACCATTGTTCTACTGCTGAATTGCAAATCAGTCCCATAGTTCTCACTGCTGCAATTTGCCGTTTGTTGGGGCAGGCAGCCAGCAACAACAGTTCCTTTGCGGGATGTTTTTCCGTTTTCCACACTGAAGAAAAATTCAGGAGAACTAAAAAGAGAAAAGAAGAGGTTCAATTAATAATATTTTAAATTGGAAACAAGAAATTACTAATTTTTGTTATAAAGTTTCTAAGAATACATTGCATGCTTTTTTAAAATAAGACATCAAAAGCTAAATAATAATGTAAGAACATTGAGTTTAATTCTTAAAATATAAGGAAATTCAATTTAAAATAATGTAAACGATTTTCAGATTAAATGTTAAGTCAAGAATATAATTTTCAGTGTTTAGTTTAATGATTTTGAAACACCATCGGCTTTCAATGTAAACTGAAAATGATGAAACTGAATTCTTAATTATTTATTCTAAAAATGCACATATCTAAACATATAGGAAGTCGAATGGAACAACTTGTTGCGGAACAAGTCTTTCAATAAAAACAAATTAAATATACAAATAAAAATACAATTAAATATACAAATATAAAAATAAAATAAAATAGCTAAAAAAGCCTCACAAATAAAACTATATAGACACAATTGATCAATTTTTCTCCAGTGCAGGTTGTAGTAGCTCCAGTTCAGTCAACCCGGCTGGTCAACGACTCCTCCTCCGACCGCTGCTGGACACACACGTGGGTGTGTGGAGCGTGGTGGTGTCGTTGCCGTGGCCTTGTCGCTTCCCCGTCCAGGTTGAATGTCCCGTTGTGTCTTTGAACTCCGGCCAGGGCTATATGACGGTGGCTATATTCCACTCTATGGCTATGGCATAATGCCCATCGAAGTCACCCCAGACAGTCAGACGTCTTGATGAATGAGACAACGAACCCTGGAACGAATGCTGCTGCGGCGGCAGCAGCCGCCGAAAATCAATAAGTAAATCCCAGCAAAAATGCCAGCCGAAATCGAAATATACCTGACGCGATCTTCGCATGCAAATCACGCGGCTCCCGATGGGATAATTAAAATTACAAATTCGCAAAAGGAAGACGCCTCTTCTGGCTGCGGCAATTAGCATCGTCCAGCTAGGTTCTTTGCCGGATTGCTGGATTTGCTGGATTGCCATTGACTGATATATGCATAAAGAGACGGCGACGTGACTTGAATGAGAAAGCCTTGAGGCAGCGTTCATTGATCTCCGCATCTTCTTGTGCATCCCGATGATGCTGTTGCCAACTGGGATTTTCCAATTGCAGGCATCGAATAAAGGTTGAATCTTAGGTCTTCCAGAATTTCTCAGTAGATTTTTGTGGTCAGGAACACTGGTCTGAATAGTCGCAAATTCATAGATCTAAAAAGAAAAATATAACATTTAATAGGAAACATATTCTATATAAAAATAATCTTTAAAATTACAGCAAAACCTCGTAGGACTCTACTAGAACTATCTAGTTTCTTGCCTTTTTGGGAAAGCATCTTCCCACAGTGCCCTCCGGCTGATAAATAAATTCTGGCATTAACTCGCCATATATTTTCATTATGTGCGACACAGAAAGTCGTGTTTTATTTCAACACAAGTGGATTTTAATAATAAAATGTGTCTAATTTGGTACCCACTCGCCATGGACAACAGATGAAGGAGAAACCTGATTGCATGCGCCTTTTTATTTGTATTTTTTTTATACGGCCTGCCCACCATGGACCGACCATGGGATGTGGCTATGGGATATGGACTTTCCTCCGGCGGCTTCCTTCTTGGCCTTTCGGTTTTTACGTGGTACGTGCGAGGCGTCAATGCTTCATTTCCACTGTCATCTTAAGTTGATTGCAAGTTACGAGCGTGTTGACACCCAACCTGTCCCTGCTCCTGCTCCAGCTCCAGCTCCAGTCCCAATCTCTCTCTCTCTCTCCTGGGCAGGGTAACGGTAATTGCAGTTGAGCATGCGTGTGCCGGGGTTATGCCTCGCGATCCATTCCCAGTAGGTTCGGGGTTAATTCCCGGCCTACTCCCGGCCATGTGCGGGCGGCTTATTAATCAGAGCGCCCATTGCACAACGATCCTGCCACAAGTCTTTGGGGGCATGATTCATGCTTAATTGGCTCATGATAGCGACACTGCAAGAAAAGGGGGGTTATTAGGGATGAAATAAGCATAGATATATCGATAAGGTAAACAATAAATTAAAGAGGGAATCTCTTATTGCTTATTTTAATTTTCCTTTTGATTTATATATGCAATTTTAATATATTTCTTTTGTAATAATTATAAAAAATGTACTCACAGCTATATCGATACAACGACTTTCTTAAACATCGATGCTTTTCCACCTCTAGTGACGCTATAAATAAATACACACAAGTTATTATAGATATTATAGCACTTAACAAAGAGTAATGATTTCTGGAAAAATTTAGAATATAAAAAATCAATGAAAAACCTTCTACCTATCCCAAAAATGTACTTTTGTAGTTTAACATCTGTATCTGCCCAAATTTTATAACTATTATTAAAGCTCTCAACTAAATGCTATAAATTTATAAAATGTACACACCTCACCATGATAAAATTATAAATTTATCATGCACCTTACAATATAATCACACTTAATTTAACAAATACAAACAAACTCATTACATATTGTTAGACAAAATAATTCCTTCTTTTAAATCTAGACTATTTTTAAAAGAAAAATATTCCAAGTGTTGCAAAGCTGCTATCCCAACCCCGAATGCGGCAACGAATCCCAATCCGAGACCGATCCGGCTGTAAGCCGTGCAAATCTCACCCAAGTTGTCAATTTCACAGACAACACATTTCAATCAAACTTTGCCGTGCCATAAATAAGCCGCCAAGTGGACAGATCCGAAAAACCTAGCTCCGCTACACCCCAAACTCCACTCGAATCTTTTCAAGTCTCTCCCGCTTAAATTACACATTGTACTTGTGGTTGTTGTGGCTTTTCCTACCGCCGAGCACGCCTAACGTTCACATTTTTCCACATGAAATTATGAAGTTTCCATGGCAATTAATACGCATGCGCACAGTCTCCAGTCCAAGTACGAGTCCGAGTTCGAGTTGGAGTCCCAAGCTGCCATTCCAGGCGGGTGTTGTCGTCCGTCTCCGGCCGGCTCGCATGTCAATTTGATGGCAATTAACTTGGCTCCGGCTTTTGTTTTAATAATAAATTTAATGAGCTGCCAAAAATGGTTGCAAATTTACGTGGCAATTAGCGGGCTAAATGACGGCGACACTTGGCCAAGAGATCGTGCCTGCCTGCCTGGGCGGACAACTAGCAGTCCAACAACTGGCCAAGCTTCTCAAGACCAAGTTTCCAACTGTCCAGCTGTCCGTCTGCCGCTGCTCCATTTTGCTAATGAGCGCTGCGATTTTCCTCGTATCCACTGCTATTTTTTTTTTTTGTTGGTTACACCGGGCAGGCTTGGCCAAGATGTGGTTGTGGTTTCTACTTGGTGCTTGCTGAGGGTGTGGTTAGCTTAATTTTTGGCGACGGGTCAGTTGGAAGTTGCAAGGTGACAGCGTTGCTTGGAGCTCTCCTGAACTAGTCACAGGTACATCCATGTATCCAAATCCGTGGAGGTGGAAAATTATAAAAATTTGGTTAGAACATTTTAGGAAGTGTTTAAATACGTATTTAAAACTAATAAAAGCACAGAAAATAATCTGTAAAAATAGAAAGTTTGAAATTTTTGAAGTTTTTTTGAAATAACTGAAAGAGAACCAATTTAATAAATTAATAACACACCTAAAAATTTAAGAAATATATTTAAAAATTGTAATATTTAAAACGTTATAATACCGATAAGTCGATAATATCAAAGAATGTTATTTAATTCATTTACCAATTACATTTAAAAACCTCTTTAATATGTTTTTATTTGTTTTTTTTTTTACATTTGTTCAAAGATTGATATTTAAACAAAGTTCAAGGACTTCTTTGGCACAGTTATACAAATTAAAAAGAATATACATTTCTCTCGATATACCGGCCTGTCCGTCAAATCGATGCATATCGATATATTTTCCTCATCTCTACAGATGATGTTCCATGACAAAAGCTTTGAATTTTTTCAAAAAATAATTCTCTTGATATAAAAGGGACAATCAGAGATGATTCCACATTACAACCCAGAAATAGAGTCGAATAATTCTTTCAGAAAAAATTCTTATTTGATTAAAAAAAAACCGCTTGAAATCTTTGTTTCATAAAATGTCTGACAGCGACAAGGCAAATCCAAGAACGCACAGTCTTTCTTCAAGGAAACGCCAATTAACGCGCCATTTGTGGATGGTAGCCGTACTCCTCGTACAGCTCATCCTTGCTCACCGTCCGTTCCAGATGGTCGGGCTCCAGTTGAAAGTAGCGCGGCATGATCCTCCACTTGTACATGTTGAAGTAGTTGTACTCGCCGGACTCCTGGAATCCCCGGTATATGTAGTTCGGGTTGTCCGGCTGCCGCAGTATCCACAGCTGCTCCAGCTTGTGGAAGCGCCAGCCGCGCTCCGCCAGCTCGGCAGCCGCCAGCAACTGCATCATGTCGCCCGTGAATGTGTAGAAGAAGTAGAACAGCAGCTCCACCTCCATCTGTTCCATCTTTGGCTGCTGGAGATCAATTTTCCCAGCAATGACATAGGTCTTTGGCACATGTGGTGGTTTGACCTCCGGGATACTGTTGTGTTTAGGCATCGTCTTGCCATTAAGTTCCATATCATGGTCGCTTTCTTCTCCGAGGAATTGCTCCTTCAGCTGGGGACTGCGATGCACCAGTCCCAGGTTTCTGGCCAGGCCTAGCATTCCAAAGCAGCCGTCCACAAAGCTCCCGTCCGTTTTGCAATTCTCGGAGCAGGTGGATCCTGCGTCAAAATAGACGCCACCGCAGGGCATACCGTCGGGGTTGGCATTGAGGTGTGCATAGACCTGCGTATTCTCAAACCCGGGCGGAGCCTGGGACCTTGATGCCGATGACATTTGGCGGGCAAGGGATCTCATCTGGGCCCGCTGCCTTACGCCCTCGTGCAGGAATTGCTTGCCGAAGATGAGGCTGACATTGAAACGAGCCGGATTGTTGAGGTAGCCAAAGAGCTGTGGGAGGAACTCGCAGTTGAATGCGCCGGCCAATGGATTCTGCGTTGACGGAGAGGCGGCCGCCGCCGCTGCTGCGACGATCGTTGGCAGCTTCTGCTCGTCCTGAAACTCCTCCCCCTCGGTGCTGGCACTAGGCGACGGTGGACCACTGGCAGCTAGCTCTCCGAGGCACCCGGCCGAGCCTCCATCTCCATCGTCGTCGCTCAACATGGCCGTCCAGTCGTCGGGAACCATCGAAGACGAGGCGGAGGAGAGACGCGTGCCGGGCAGGGCGGGAAAATCCTCGCGAAAGATGCTGAACTCCGGTGGGGGGCAAGGCGGTGGTGGCGGGGGCTGTGAGATCACCAGCTTGGTCATGTTCTTCACCACATCCACGTACAGAATGGCGTAGTTGCTGGGCTGCGTCGACGATTCTGGCGAAGATTGTGTAGAGTTCATGGGCGATTGGGAGGACGGGCTGGCCGAGTCGTCCTTGTCGCGCTGCTGCTCCTCCGAGGTCTTGGGGTTGTATTGGCGTTTCATCGTGTACTCGGGATTTAAATAAAACACAAAACAAATTCTGAAATTTCGGTCCAGAAAAGCAAAGCACAAACAAATCGAAAAGCGATCAAGGGACACGTGACAGCACTGCTCGCCAAATTGGCTTTGGACGCTTCACAACACTGACAGCCCAGAGAGGAAAAAGCCAAGGCATTGCCAGATCCAGAAAAAAAAATTGTAAACAAAAAAAAATGGCGAGTGCAAAGCGTAAGCTTAAATCCGTTTAAATGGCCGAAAAAAGTGAATAAATTACTTTTTAATAAAGTTAAAGTTAGTTGATAGTGAGCCAACTAGCGGAAGGCTTTTGTGTTTGTGCCTGGGCGAAGCAATTTAAAAGCTGCATAAAAGCCATAAATTTAAGCGAATTCACCTGCAGCTGGCCGAGCAAAAGTGAGAAAAAAAAACACGAAGCAAGAAGCTAAACTGCAAAAAATGACGCACAAAAAATGGTCATCTATAACAAAACTAGTCGGGGAGTATAGCCCATTAACTTAAAATGACACCGCGACTAACATAAATCTTGTTCTTTGGCCCGGCAAATCCATATCTCTGGGAATTGACAAAGAAACAACCCGCTAAAGAAGGCGACGCCAGCGGAGTCTCAAAGAAGGCAACGCAACAATACCGAGGAGAAGCGGAAGGAGGAGCTGGGGGTGGAGCAAGCCTGGCTATTAGCCCGAGTGCTCCTGCCCACAAAAGTTGGGAAGCAGTTGGTCATTTGCCTGCCGCAAATCAACGAACATGTCCGCCGGCCACAAAAGTCACAGCTCTCGCGAAATCAGGTGCATGGCTGCCACTAGCCTCCTCCACCGCCCTCCCGCTGCACACACACACACGCTGCGCAGTCCGCAAATTAAGCACAAATAATATGAAAATACAATAATGTACAATCCCAGCCGCTGGCCAAGAAAAATGATACACATAAGCACGGCCAAGTGCAGGATCTGCGCATAAGAAAACGAGGAAAATGTGGAAATTGTCAAGGCCGAAGCTGAAAACACCCTTTAAATTCAAAAAGAATTGAAATTCTCCACTGGAAAAATATGTAAGTAAAGCTCTACTAAGCTTAAAAGATACCTTATAATCCTTCCCTTTAAAACCAGATCCTGAAAGGAATACAACCCAAAAAGCAAGGGTATAGGAAAGCAGTGAAGCGCCCAGGATCCCAACTAACGAAGCCAGCCATCACGAACTGCGGGCAGAAGCTGCACCGGCCGCATAAACTACAATAAATCATACTCATGTTTTCCCGGGGACAGCGACAAAAGCTTGCCTCCATCCCGCCACAGTCCACGATCGACCAGTCGCAGTCGCAGTCCCACCATCAGCAGCCGGCCAAGATGGGTCAGGCCAATTGTGGAGCCATTAAATCGCCAGGGCCAGCCAGTGGTGTCTCTAGGCCATGAGGTGTCAACTAGAGGTTGATTTTAAATTGGATTTTGGCCTTCATTTGATTGCGGAATACTCATTTTATATATTCATTTCAGAGAATCCTACTCCTACACTTGGTTCCACATACGCTAGACTACATTCCAGGATAAAAAATTAGCACCTGAAAAGAGTATTTTATAGTTTTACCCAAAAGACTGCCTTTTTTAACGCCTAAAGTTTACTTACAGGGCGAAGAATCAGCACTGGGGACCTGTTCGGCTGCCATCAAGGCGTGCATTATGGAAATTAGCATCAGCTTAAGGTACGCCCCATTCGTTGGAACAAATGACAGCGACTCGTAGAGCTCCGCCGGGTGCGTGCCGCCATCTCTCCTAATGACCAGCGGGAGCAGCACTTGTAGCCGCCGTCTAAGACATCACTAAGCACCGAAAGCAGCAACTCAAGGAGTGAGTTTTACGAGCTCAGTCGCAGGAACATACACATATTCCTCACCTGAGTGGGCTTAGTGGCAAGCGGGCCATTAGCCTAAGCGTTCAGCATAATGGCCATATGTTTATGAGGTTCTTGGCAGCCTGAAAAAAAAAATTATTCATAAGAGGTGTACCCAGACCGCTCTTTGGGACTTCTTTGTGGGCGTTCGCCAAGTCAAGGTTGGCTTTCCTTCTTTGTTTTTCCTTTGGGATATTTACGAGCGCCTAGTAATTTAGTTTTAGGGATGCTAAAGTTCTCAAAAGTTGCATCATTTGTCCGGGGCTTGTACTAAAATATGTTTTGTGGTGGCGGTGTTTTGTTTTTCATTTATAATTAGTAGTTTATAAAGCCAAGAACGCGGTAAGCTATGATGCCTTCTTATAAGAGTTATTCCTTATTTAAATTTCTGTAAATTCCCCAAACTACTTTCTTTATTAATTAGCGAGTAACTTTCTGGACATGCCATAGGCAAAATAAACAAAATATGACACTTTTTTTTAGATCAACAACAATTGACATTTGCAATCAGAGCAGCAGCGACTGCAACGGGAGCAAGCACGCACTGCCGGCAAGTGAATGGCAGGCGGTAATGGCCACGACAGGTAGAGGTAGTAGCTGGAGCTGGAAACGAACTTAAAGTTAGCCAACGTAGGTGGCACACTGGACACTGGATGCCAAGTGGAATGCGGTGGCTGGTGGCCAGGGGAGAGACATCCACTAACTGGCCAAAGTGTCAAACTTGCCAAATTGAAAACGAAGTTACGATGCAATCGCGGATTTGTTTATGCTGCCGTTTTGAACCGAACGCAATTATATTTTATTTTTTGCTGTATTTATTTTTATTTTGTATTTTTTGCTCCTACATTGTACGTGGGCTCCGCCGGCGAGCGCTTGTACAGTTTAAATTTAATGAAATATTACGCGCACGTGTCAACGGAGCGATAAAATTTATTTACGCAGCATTGCGGGTCAAGTGAAAGCACATTTTTCTGGGCACAGGCTGTGGCACAGGCTCTGGCACTGGCACAGACCTTCAAATTGAATTTACGCTGGAATTGGGGATCTCGGATCTCATCCGAATTAAAAATCGAAACCGAAATCGAAATGTAAACCTGACTTTCGGTGGGCGCTGGCATAAAAATGGGCGTAGGGCAGTCGCATTGACACGCGGCCATATTTTAAATGTCAACAGGAGGAAGGCAGGAGGACCAGAGAGATCCCATCGAATCGGATCGAATGGGGAAGGGATCCCGGCCAAGGATGGGGGCCGTGTCCATGCCGATCAAAAATTCAATAAAATACCATTAAATTACAAAATGAAGACAATTCATTTTTAGTCTTCTTTTGGTTTACCTTATTTTCGCTTTTTGTCTTGCGATGCGATTGCATTTTGTTTCTTTAAGCAGGCAAAAGGCATTTAATGTCGCTTATTGCTGTTATAAGCAATAAAGTATTAAAATCCCAGCCTGCTTATAAATGCTGAAAGCGACATTTATAGTCATATTTTACGGAATCAGTGAATATTCGGTGATCGCGCAGGGGGCAATCCTCTCTAGATGCGAGCAGGCCAAGTCTGTGAGGAGTATTCTATTGTGTGGCCATAAACTGTGAGTGATTGATGTTAGCCATGAGGCTTAATCTATCTTGATGTACTTGTTTGCTGTTGGGATTGACAAGGTCAAAGATTATGGTAGCGATTGGCCAATGATGCATGGGAATTGTATGTCTATATTGAGGAGATATTTTCAGAATATATTTCTGAGAGTTGTCATTATAAAAACTTGCAAATAATTAAGTTGTTATAGCTAAGAGCTGCTCACCCTTGACATAGGCCATATTTATACACTTAAAACATTAAACATTTAATAATTAAATGCAATGAGAGCAGCTTTAATTGCCACAGCATCATCCCACCCCGAAGCCTCCAGGACATGGACCATAATTTTTGGCCATAATCGAATACCGGCAGAGGAAAAGGAAAAGGGAAAGGTGCGCGGTTCGGCTCCAAGAGTAATGGCCAAGGGTTGGCCCAGGGCAACGCCCCTCACATAAGTACTACCGAATCGAATCCCAGACGATTTTTCTTATTGCCTTCAACTTTGCACTGCCAAAAAAAATAAAGAAAACGAAGCGAAAACGAAAATACCGCTCGCGCTCGAAGCGCACTTTCAATTAATCAAGGAAATTAATTAAGGCTGCGGATGGATGCCGGTGGTAATTCCATGGAGCACTGGAGCACTGGTACACCAAAGAGATCGCGGTTCAGTGACCAGGCCAACAACAGCGGGGCGGGCAGCACGCTCGCCGATTGCAACATAATTTTCATTTGGCTCAGCATGCGTTTTCATCGTTGCGGTTATCATTTGGACATTTGGACTGGGACGCAGACGGAGACGCGGATTGGAACTGCTGCTGCCTGGTCAATTAGCACGCATGTAGCTCGCCGGGCGCTGGCGGGGCGATAATTAAACGCAGGTCGCTACGGATCGCTGGCCAAATCCGCTTGCCTGGTGACAATTGGCCACGATTTATGCCTGGCCTCGATTGCATAAGGTTTTCCCAATAAATTTCGCACCTAATCGCGCACACAAACTGCCGCTACCATGCTGAGATCGGCCGACGATCGGGTTAATGGGTAATCGGAGCAGTCCACTACATTTCCTTAGCACGAGCACTGTGGAACACGATCGTAGCTATGGATCAGGAGAGAAGGTAAAGAAATTCTCTTGGAGTAATCACTTAAATGAAATAATAAATTAAAAAAAAGTTGGTTATGCCATTTCCATCACAAACATTTCCCAAACTATAAAATATTATAAATCTTTTTGGCCTTCATTTATTTCCAAATTAAAAGTAAAATGTTTCCCACTGATAATCACCGAAACGAGTCCCTTGCACCCCTTCTAGCGGATATATTTCAGGAACTCCTGGATCGAGGGACTGGCATAAATAAAGCTCAACCTGAAAGTCAAATTGCGGTTGAGTGTGTGGGTGACAGTAGGGATGCAGGCCCCACACGAGCTTCTTCAGCCAACTCGAAGGAAGGTCCTGCCGAAGGCTCAGCCTCAGCTCCAGCTTCATTTTCAACACTTGCCTTTGTCAAAGGACAACGGAAGAAGAGCATTCTAACATCCCAGTCCAAGGCGAATCCATTGTACAAGGCAAAACTTCGTCAAAGGTTGAGACTCTTATTTGCTCCAGACGCAGACACACCGTCAATGTCATCCAAACAGGCCATAAAGCCTACTTTAGGAAGCCAGCTGATGCCCAGTAAGGATGGCGCCAGCCTGGAGACTCGTTTGGATGCCTTGACGAAACGCGTGCTCATGCTGGAGACCAACCTGGATAGTGATAGATTCTAAATAAGAAATCTTTACAGAAAGAAAACTTTATTAAAAGATTTTCTGCTTTGCTTTTCATCTAGGAGCTAGAAGAGAAGCTGAAAGGATAAGGATCTGACCACCTAAAAGAGAATTGGAAGGGGCAGCTCCTCATCCATGACAAACCCAACAAATTTGACCCCCTTGTGGCTCCAAGAATGTGCGTTGTCAGTGAAAGTGAAAGATTTTAAAATGAATTTGAGAAATTGTGCCTGTCATTTTTGGAGACTGCGGTCGGGGCTTGGAATTTCTTTTGAGGGGAAAAGCTTTTAGCTGTGGACATCTCTGGTCCATGGCAAAAGGGTTGCTAAAACAAAAGCTGTGTTTTCCATTGCCAGACTTTTCCCCTCACAGCTATTAATCGAAGTGCAGGTATCATGGTCATGTGTGAGCTTTCTTTTTCAGTTCTATCTCAAAATAAAAACCTATCTGAATCTTTTTTCCTTTGCAGTTCCCAACTTTTACCCATTTGACAGTAATTTCACTGACATTGCATGTCGATCAGGCAAACATTTCCTCGCATTTGCCAATTTTGGGGGGCTTGAATGCAATGAGTTTTATTACTGCTATTGCTGGCCAGGCACCAGGCAGCAGGGCGGCAGCATTGAAAATATTTCCCCCCCAACTCCAGACTGGAGTCACTTCGTCATGTTCGTCGTGGTCCAACAATAACCGCCGGCTCTTTGCATTTTGGCCAAATATTAGCACACAATTCGATTTTGCATGCCAGCCCCTGGAAGGAGAGGGATAGGGAACGGAAACCAGTCAATTTCCACGAGTGCAAGTGGCGAGTTTTCCATGACACTCCATGATCTCTAGCCATTCGGTCGATCGCACTGTCCTCCGGCAGCTGTGCAGCGCGCATTTCGCTTTCACCTGTTGGCCTGAGTTATGTAAAAATCCACTGTCAAATTAATGGTGATTTATATATGCGGCTTAATGGGCACTTGGCATGGGATGCGGGTACGTACTCTCATGAGTGTGAATGCGCTGCGATATAACGGCCAGCCAAGTGGCCTTAAACTGTTGCCGCACCGATCTGTGGCTGAATTATTTTGGCTCAAATGCGAAAGGAGAGCATAAAGATTCCGCGTTTGGTTCATAACTTTAAATTGTGGTGGAGAAAGGTTAGATAGAATGAGTTATCTATGAGCTGGTAGGATGTGATGAAAATCAAAGGAAAGTGTGTAGTTTACTGGGTGAAATTTTTTAATATAAAACTACACTCAACTTTAAGGAATATCTACGTTATTACAAATTATTTCTAGTAAGTTTAAAGAGACATGCTCTCATGATTCCTGCTCCCAATAATCCCCATAATAATTGCAAGGTCAGAGAAGGATCACCAACAGCACCCAAAGCAACCCAACAAGTGGTCCCGCTTAATCCCCTCGTTTAGCTGGACATCCATGGAATGTTAAACCCATGCACTTAGCGATAATCCAAGTCAAACAAAATGCCTACAAGTGGTCGGGGCTTGTCAGGGGCAATTACCTGGTCCCGGCTACGTCCAGGAGTGACTGATGATGGCTCCCAGACATGGCCGTAGCAGGCGTCGCGACAAAATGCCACCGCACTCGAAATCCGCGATCCACGGACGCGTCTCTGGCGAGTGGTGACAATAAAAGTGCAAGGCAATTTGCGAATGCGTCTCTAATTGAGCCCATTGGGGGGGAAAAAAATAGTTGACAAACTATACACAGAGGGAAATTCTGGGGTAATGGATAGAATAAATATTATGAAAATCTTCATTTTGTTGGAAATCTTCTAAGAGCGAATATCTTCATTCTTTATTACAGTATTTAATTCCTAAATTGTTATTAATTTTTGAATAAAAATATAACGTTTTTTAAAGACATTTTGTTATGCAAATCGATTTATTTTCATATAAAATACTATACAAACTGAATACATATTTATAAGCTGGAATATTCTATTAAAACTATACTTTAGAGACTTAATCTTTTGATAAATGAAAGAAAAGTCACAAGAGTTGCACCGTAAAATTCCCAAGTACGACTTTAGGGATAAACTGAAATAAAAACCTTGACTAATTTTGGAATTTAACTCAGTCAGCAATGAGATTAGCTTATTTTGTCATTTTTTTAAATAAATTAACCATTGAAAACAATCAAAAATAGCTTATAGTTATCTTAAGATTAATGCAAAAACGTATTCAAATGTTTAAAATTTATTATTTACCCTATAATTATATGAAATATTACATATTTTCACCCTCCTAGAAGTACATAATATTTCGAAATGTTATAAAACTGTGACATATTAGAAAGGTCTCCGAAAGTCAAGGCTTTAATTTGGCCAAAGAGCCTTCTTGTCCTGCCGCCAGGTGACAATCAACTTGTGTATTTTTGCCCGAAATTATTTGTTTAATTTTTACACACACACATAGAGAGAGAGAGGGAGGGAACAAGGCGGGTAAAGAGAAGGTGGACCTAGTGCGATCGGAATTTCATTTAGAAAGTTGCACTGGGAAGTCGATGTGGCGGGCTTTAATTTGCATTTGCCAACTCTGAGCGACATTTGGCCAGCAAAGGAGAAGGAGAAGAAGGAGGAGGACTACTGGGACAGACGACAGGCGACATTCTTCTCTACGTTCACTTTTCTTGGGCCAGAAAACAAAAAGCCGTTTAGCCGCAATTGGGTCATTTAATAATAATAATCGTAATCGTTAGCAGGGGACTCCCCCTCGCGCACGATCTCCTCTATTCTAATTCCGTCAATCATCCGCAACTGCAACTGTTTCCTCAGCCCCCACCGAGCGGAGCCAGTTGAGCTCGTGCTCTATTTGATCTTGATTTTGATCTTTAACTTGTCTTGACGCATATTTGATTTTGCCACACCCGCCGTTGCCTCGTCCCGCCCCAGACTCCCCGCCTTTGCTTTCCAGCGAAATGCTTTCTACTCCGCACTCCGTACACCTTTGTCTTGGCTGAAACGCTTGGCTCTAATGGCTTTTGATTGATTATCGCGTGCCATGGTTGCTCCGCATGCTCCGTATGCTCCGATCTCTGTGGGTGCTACAGTCAGAGTCAGAGCCAGAGCTCCAGGTTCGGCATCCATCTCTGGATTCAGCTCCAGGTGGTGTCGCTTGGCCCACGATCGAATCTCTTCTTTTGTTGGCTTTCATTTGAAGTCTGCTTAATTAGCCCGATATGTGTGCCCGCCTTGCCGCCTTGTTGACTCTCTGTGCACGTGCTGTGCTGTGCTCTCCCCCCCGATCTCCGCCAGACTGCTCCTCCTCCTTCTACCACTCCGCATATGATGATGTGATGTCAGTTCCTGGTACCAGAAACCACTTGGGCAGGCATGAGTGGGCACAACGAATCGATTGGAGAAGTTCAAAGTTGAAATTTGTTGTACAAGGTGGAGGAGTAGGTTGGAAAAGGGGGAGAACTACGTGACGCATGGTGGTTAAGTTGGAGGAAAAAAGGGAATGGGTTTCGGGGAACTAAAGCACAACTATTTCCAACTTTAGAGATAATATATTTTCTTGAATAAGTTCCTGAAATAAGTCTGATTTAATAACATTGAAAACCATGTTCCTTAAACCTTACGATTATAGCTTTAAAAAACCAAACCCCCACAGTTTCCTTTCCCAAATCTCATAATCTCTTTAATACTTTCCTAAACCAAAGGCCAAAAGCCTCACAACTATGGTAAATTGCAACTAAAAACTAAGTAAAACTCTACCGAAAGTTGCATTAATTTTCCATTAAGACCATAGATAATCTTGGCCATAATATTACTTCTCTCTCGCTTGGCCTGCCTCAAACTTTCCACTCATTATGAATGTAAGTTGACAATAATGGCTGGGGCCCGCAGTTCATCGATGGCTGCATCCCAATCGCAGCCATCAAATGACTTTCTGACTTTCCCAATTCGCCATCATCATCTCATCACAATAATGTCCTAGTCCTGGTCCTGGTCCTGGTCCCAGCGAATGTGCTGTCAAAAAATGTTATTCAACTGAAGAGGAAAAATATATATATGGGGGAGGAGCAGTTGTGACTCCCCTGGGGTTCGGGGTTACTTAACTGCCGAGTACATATGTCAACACCATGAACTTGAAACCCATGGAACTTGACTGGACCCCGGTTAGGTAGCAGGAGCAGAAGTCAGAGTCGGAGCTGGCTTTTGCATTTACCTCGGAAAGCATTTTGTATTCTAATTAGATTGTCAGCGGCACGACAACAACCTCATTTTGGCTTTGCAAAATGCCTTTTCACATTTGCATTAGCGCCAACGTGAGGAGAGAAGACAAAAATCTGCATAAACTTTGGACAGTTGCTCCAGGAGGCACTGTAAAAAAAATACGTAGGGATTTAAGAAGATAAAAAGCAATTTAAAAAGGTTTAAAGAAAGTATATTTAAATTCTTTAGTATATTCTATACTTTATGATATTATTATTATGATTTATAATTAGTTACAGTTTGTTAGTTCCATAATAAGATAATATTCATAAACTTAACTGTAAACAAAATAAATTACAAATAAAGTAAGCTAAGTCTTGTATTATTTTTTACACAATCTTTAATCGCTTAACTCATTGTTTAAGAAATTAAATTCTTTCAGAAACAGCATTAAACCTTTATTTATTTTTTATTCTTGTACAATTTCCTCCTTTTTCCCGCAGTGCATTCGAGTAGGAGTGCTCGGTTTGAAGTTCATTAACATGCACAGGTTAATTACCGTTGCTGTTGCTTGCCCCGCTCGAGGAAATGAGCCATTAGAGGAGGGGCAACCTTAGGCTGAAGCTCAAGTTTTTTAGGAGACGCTGGAGCGCCGCCGCAGTAGCCAAAAAGCCGGCGATAAACCTGGCTTAAAAGCATACATAAAAAAAGACACATGTTAAGTGTGTCGGCGCGGAGGAGGGATTAAGGAGCAAGGGGGAGACTGTGACAAATGCTGGAGAGCACGAGAGAAGGAGAGAGATGTGGTCGCTGTGCGCTTTCCTCCTCCTTGGCCAACATGCAAAATTTTGCACTGATAAGAGGCACAAAGCCAAGGAGTCATCCCGTTTGCCACCGCTTGCATTCAGCGCCGTTTTCTGCTGTTTTGCAGCGGTAAATGAGCATCCCGGGCACGATCATTAAAACAAAAGCGGCTGCCGAGGAGCCATCACTGACAAGCCATGACCAAGAGGAGCAATGGCCAGTAAAAAAAAATAAAAAAAATCTGAAGGGGGTAGGATCTCTCTGGACTTAATGGTACTTGGTATTAGGAGTTTGAGTTGTATTTAAAATAGTAATTTTTGGGCTTTAATTTTGAGAGTTTTCAATTTCTTTTCAGAGGAATTTCCAACCTGTTCTACTTTCAAGCTGATAACTCCACCTTCACTCCTCTCCAAGAATCTTAAGTTATTCAAAAAATATATTGCTAAAGTTATTCCCTAATTATTTGTATTTGTTTTTTATATTAGAAAGATTTTTTGAACGATCTGCATTTATTTTCATGAATTTGTTGCATTAACAGAATCATATTTCATGTTTAAGTATTCACCTTCACTCCTCTCCAAGAATCTTAAGTTCTTCAAAAAATATATTGCTAAAGTTATTCCCTTACTAACCCACATACCCTTCTTCTCCTCCCACCTAAAGGGTAGCCAAAATACGAGAGTAGAACAACAGTTGGCTGCTACCAGGCTTCAGCCTTCTCCTCTGGTGTTGGATTGCCTTAAACGATCCGCGTGAATAACTAATTTCAATGGAGTCTCTGTGTGTGCCTGTGCCGCTCGCCTCCCGACATTTATCACCCACCATCGGCGCAGGAGCGCTCCTAAGTCTGAAGCTGAGGAGCCTGCTCGGTAGCCCTAATCCCAGAAGACAATGGGACAGTTCATTTATTTTTTTCGCTCCTTGGGCAGTTTTTTTTTGTTTTGTTTTTTGTTTGTCTGCGCTGCACAGACAATAAAAAGTTAGTGCCGGGACACTCTCTGCGTAGGACATGGACAGAGGAAACGCATCCAGTCCTGGGCTTGGGCCTTAATGAGCTGAAATGGGACTAGCAAAAAGGAGATAAGTTTCCTGGCAGGCACAACGAGCCAAGTGAGCCTGCTTTTTTTTTCTATATAAATATATAAAGTATATGTTAAAGCGAGATGATCTACATAGAAAAGCAGCAGGAGTTAAGGTTAAACAGAGATCTCATCTCCTTGATAAGATCAATGGAGATGCAAGGGATAGTCCTTGTTCCATTTACATATGGCCTAAAGAAACTCTTGACTTTAAGCTGGTTTCAGTTTAAACACATTACAAGGTTCTTGCTTAATATTTAATTTGTATTAATTAACAAAAATTAGTTCTTGATAGAAAAACACAACAACTTCTTTCTATTTCTTGGCCAAACTCAAATCCGTGGGCCTGGTAAAGTATATAGTGCTCTGCTTGTCCGCCGTTATGGCCACCAGGATATTCTGCGACTCACAAACCGAATTATACAGATAGGCCTCCGTGAAGGAGGTGCTGGCATGTCCATACTGTGTGTATTGATGCGGAGCCTGGTTGACTGTCACCAGCTCAAAGGCCTCCAAGCAGGTATCCTTATCCCTATAGTTCTCATTGTAGTAACCAAAGGGTATCAGGTTCGTGTTGTTGTGCGGCGTTGTGATCTTTCCAATCAGGTGACGCTTCACCTGCTTGCTGGTCACGCTGTCAAGATCCTCCTGCGGCTCCGAGATGTAACCCCTAAAGTCAGAGCCATCGATTTCCACATCCAAAAAGTAAATGCCATTACTGATCAGCGGAAAAGTGTAGTTAAAGCACTTGTAGCCAATGCCCTCGCCGCCAAAGGTGCTGCAATCGAAGTTGTTACCCGGCTGAGCACTGGTGGCATCCCAGATGGAAAACAGGACCGTAAACTTGGAGCTCTTGTCCCAATTCTGGAGGCCTATGTAGCCACTCGATTCGGTGGTGTAGAATTGCATGAAATTGTAGACGCCATCGTTGCGATGATTCGGGCTGGTCATCCACTGGAAAATGCCTCTAATGCCAATGAATCCTGTGTCCTGGTACTGGATAATGGTCCTGGCGTTGCCCAGAATATCATTAAATCTTGTGGATTTTAAATCCTGCTCTTGATGTAGGACTTCCATGAACCTGGCCATGTCATCCTCGGCCTCTTCCAGTGTGGGATGTGCCGACTTGACTTTTGCCAGGCAAAAGGCCAAGCTGACTGAGAAAAATAGTGTAAATTTCAGACTTCCAACCATGATGGACTTCAATTGACTTGTGAATCGTGCCCAGCGCAGTCACCGCTTTTTATATGAGCTCGAAACATTGAGTGTTTATTTGCCAAATGATAAAGTCAATGCATTTCGCATTGCGCCATCCTCTTGGATTGATAAGAGGCAAGTCAATAGGCTGATTTCTGAGGTAACTCAACGGGTAACTCTTTGAAATTTTTTAATTATGATTATCAAACTGGGAATTATGTTAAAATATTTTTTTAATACTTTTTTTCTGCTTAATTAGAAGCTTTACAGCCAATTTAAAGTCCACATGCAGGCAATAGTTTTGCGCCCTTACTAGTGTCTTCATTAGCACCCAATTCCTGAATAATCACTGTTTGATAACCACTAAAATATTCCAAGACTTGAGTCTAAAGTGCAGTCATTGAAGAGCTCGTTTAACTGATAAAAATCAACCTAATAAGCAAGCAATTTCGGGTAGCAGAGAAGCTCTTACCTATTATTTACCGCGATATTTATGAAAGCCACAATCTAGGGGCATTAGCTCAGGGCTCGAGTATAGAGGTATTGACCCACAAAAATACAAAAAAAACATTCCACTCGGATCAAGGTCCGTAACCCGGAGCTTAGGTTTGCCCTCCAAGAGCAGAGAGGGCGGCCCGAGTTCAAGTCATAACTCAGCGATCATCCTCAACCCAAAGCGATCCTCATCCCAAAACCGATCCTCATCCTTTAGCCCCCCTTAGCTGGGGCCGCATCATCATCAGCAGTCAGAGAACGTAGCACTAAATCAAGCCCACATGGAGTTCGGGGCCAGGCGGTGGCGGCGACCAGCATCGGTTGTTTCCTCGCTTTTTGACAGTTTCGCGCACAGTAGCAGTTGCAGTTGAAGTGGAAGTGCCAGACCCTAGAAAAACAAAAAAAAAAAAACAAAACAAAAAACAGTAGCAAAGGGGAAATGCAGAGGGAGAAATTAAATGTGGAGAAATATACAAAAAGGAACACAAAACCTCCAAGTTCTTGCTCAAAGTCTAAACTTAGTTAAACTTTTTAAAGGCATAAAACACACTTCTAACATATATATTATTTCTATTATCCCTAAAAACTCTTATATTTTTTTGAGTAGTGCATAAACCTAACCAGCCACAGCCGCATCATCCTCGCCATCATCATCATGTCCGACTGTGGCATGATAAACGCAAGCTGGGCAAAGGTAGAGTCAGCCGAGGAGCAGGCTCAGGCGCAGGCTGAACATGTGTTGCCTGTCGAAGATCCAGGCGAAACGCTCGACCCACAGCCTCGTCCATGGCCTGGTCTACGAGTGGACAGCCAGCTAGCCAGCCAGCAAGCCAGCCAGCCAGTTGCTCTTTTTGTTTGCTTCACTGGAACTGGCACAACCTTTGGGGGCTCACATAAATTTTAAATATATCCGCCAGAGATGCGCCTGGGAGCAGGGCTACCTTATTTGGCCAAAATGGCCAGCACCAGCTCCACCGGGAAATGCAGTTTTTATCCATTTTTATTGACCCCATGGAGGAGGCCAATAGCCGTTGGCTCATTAGCGACTTTTGGGAAGGGGCGGGCGGCGCATCGGGGCGTATGAGTAATGCAGCGCAATTTGCACGCCTTGAAAGGATTAATTCGTTAACAATTTTTCGCCGCTGTAATATGCAAGACAAAACCAATAAATCTATTAATTAAGCCGACATTTGTTTAGCATCTGTTGCGATTTCCTTCTCTTGGCGCAACTTGTGATAAATATGACCAGTTCTCCACTGGCAAGCCAGAGTCTGGTCTCGGTTTCCGAATGGATTTTGCTGAAATTTAAGACAGTGGGTGGTCCGGATTGTAAACTGTTTTTCTTTAGGTTGGACCTGAATGAATCAACTGGAGAGGGTACTGTGGGATAAATTACAAGTTAAGTTAGGCTTAAAATTGCATATTTAGTATTAATATTAGAAGAATTTTCTGAAGCAACTGCATTTATTTTCATAAATTTGTTGCATTAACAGAATCGTATTTCATGTTTAAGTATTCAAGAATTTATTACTACTTATTTAATCTATTTATTTTGGATTTATCTCAAATATTCTTAAGTAATATTTATATTTTATATTTATACTAATTCTCTTAATATTTTTCATGTAAACCCCACTGTGTGCTGGACACAATAAACCAATTGCCGACAAGGAACAACCTGGACTGGCGAACTTCTGTGGCCGCGTGGTGTGTATAAATTTGCCAAATTAAAAAGCGACAGTGACTCTAAGAAGGTTTTTCCGGGGCACTGGTCGGTGGGTTGAGGTTTTTCCTCGAGATCGAGAGTTGTGAGTCGAGAGCCACCCACCGCCGCCCCCAGATGACGCAACAGGGTGCCTGTGTCGCAGGCGTCTATAAATAAAGCAGCCGCCAGAGTAAATCAAAACAAGGCACGAACATGTGGCGCTTGCAGCTCCAGCTCCGAACCAGCTTCAGCTTCAGCTTCAGCTCTCCAGCTCTCCAGCTTCCAGCTCCAATCACCAGGATCAAGTGGGCCGACTCCCGGTATCCCGGGTGTGGTCGCGCCATCGGATTGGTTTGGGATTTTGTGGATTTGTCATCCCCCATCTGGGACCATAAATTCGTTACGCATTTTACAAGAGTCAGAGTCTGGGCCAGCACACAATGCGGCCATAATGTTCCCGATTCCGCTTTTGATCTGGCCCGTTGTCAACATCTTATTTCCGTTTTGACATGATTGATTTTTCATGTTCCCCAGCGAAGTGGTGGGCTCCTCTGAGGTCAGTTGGGGACTTTCTAAAAAAAAAAATATGTATAGTATTTCGCACAATCCTCGCAAATGCCAGGTGTACAGGGTACAAAATTAGGAATTTTTAAGGATTTTTTTTATTTATAGATGCTGAAAACTTGTAAGAGTATAAATATGAAGGAGTATTTAGTGGTTTTGGAGAAGCTTAAGCTGTAGATTTTCCTTTGAAGAATTGGTTTCATATTATCAATAATTTAAATTGCATTATATATTTATAGCTTTTTAAAGTAAAATATTTAAATATAATTACATATTTATTACATTTTGTAGACAAATACTTAAGTATTAACACATTTTTTTATTATTTCCTCGAAAAAAGGTTAAATATCTTCATATTTGTTATATATTATAGTGAAATACTAAATATTCACACATATTTATAAAATTTCATAGAAAATTACTTAGTTATGTATTTAAATTTACAAAATTTTACATTAAGTCTATATTTCTTTTTGTGTTTCAAATATTCCAAGCATTTTTTCCGTAAA
Source organism: Drosophila seguyi (assembly GCA_008042675.1). Classification (NCBI taxonomy): domain Eukaryota; kingdom Metazoa; phylum Arthropoda; class Insecta; order Diptera; family Drosophilidae; genus Drosophila; species Drosophila seguyi. The sequence continues at coordinate 90,303 of VNJU01006619.1, read as the reverse complement.
AGTGAGGCCATCAGAGGCTAGAAACACCATCTAGCGGCTACGGCAAAGCCTTTGAACATGCTTTTTAGCCATATTTGGTCACCACAAAAACCATCCCATTCACACCTCCCACCGTTAACTCAATTTGGCAGCAGCAACATCAAATTCTGATGGCAGTAAAAGTGCCTTAAAACGTTTGTAAACGAAATTTATTGTGCCGCAAGTGTGTGTGTGGTGTGTTGCACAAATTATTTTGTTTGATATTGGCCGAGGAAAAGATCTAAAGGTGATCCGAGGAGCACCGAGGAGATCTGAGGAAATCTGGAGTGCCTTGGGGCAAGAATCGTCGCTTAGTGGAGCAATCAATCCACTATATATGGCCGGTAACTGGGGAAATCACTTAAGACGATTTCATTTGGCTTTATGGCCGCCCCAAAATCGGCCATGTGAGAAAACTGTGTTGTGTGCGGAAAACTGAAAACTGAACTAAGGCAGACGCCGACGACGACGAGGAGAAAGAATTGGGCTGGGAAAAAGTTATTAATATGGGTCGATTGCCCCGGGCTCTTCCCAGCTTTTCTCCAGCTTCTCCTCGGGTTTCTTCTAGCTGCGAAGTTTTGCTTCCAATTTTGGTAGCTTGATTTGTCACGATGCTTTTTTTTTTCAGGCGTTTTTTGGTCTGTTTTTTATTTACTTTTTTCTTCTTGCTTTGCGGTTTGTTTTTTTGTTTTTCGTTGCAACTGGGAGAAGACAAACAAATTGGTCTGTAGTTGAAAATTGACAAGAATTTCGTGACTTTGTCACCTCTTTTTTCCCTTTTTTTTTGCTGTTGTTTTGTTGCTTTTGTTTTTTGTTGCGCCGTCGAGGAGATCTTACAACGCCCTCGAAGGCAGCAGGAGCTTTCTTTCCTTGTGGCCTCCACTCCGATGCACTTCGCTCCGCCACTCCGCTCGTTAAGTGGCAGCCAGCGCGTGCGCATTGAAGTCGCTGCAGCGATCCGAGCCCCCCCGCCGGAGCTGCTGCGCCCCCGCCCCGTGGAAATCACTTCATCATCGGACATCGCGGGCCATTCTAAAGTCAAAGCTCTGCGACTGCAAAACTCTTGTCAGATTTATTTCTTGCTTTGGTTTTTTGTCCTTTCCGCTGCCGGTGTTGTTGTTGTTGTTGTTGATTTTTTCTGTTGTTTTGGCCAAGTTTGTTAGGGTATTACATTGGTTTTGGCTTAAAATCTATTTTTAAAGATGTTTTTGTATTTTATTTGTTGCTTAAATTAATTTTTGTAAGGCAATATTATGCTTTAAAGAGGTTGTAAATATTTTTTCTACGAGTTTCTATATTTAAGTATTTTTTTAAAATTAAAAGAGGAAAGATACTTCCAGGTATTTTATTTTAATTTTTTAATAAGAAATTATTTAATTAATTGTTTTCAATTATTTTAAATGATTTTTTCATTGTAAAGAATAGTATATTCCCCGAAGAACTTAAATTCGGATCCAAATATTTTTGTGATAAAGCTTTAGTTAATATTAGTTTAAAATATTTTTATTTTTTACGAACTTCAATTTAAAAAAAGTTGCTCTCTGGTTATTTTTGTATGTTTTTCAATTAATTAATTGTATTAATAGTTACATATTATTTTATTTAATATTTCCAAAGCTGAACATGACAATTGTTTGATAAATAATTTTTTGAAAGCTTAGAATGCCCAAATTACTTATCTTTTTAAAGGATCCCAAATTCAAATGATTAAATTTCCAGTATCTGTAATTTGTTAAACCAAATTTTTGTAATAAACAGTTACAATCTATTTAAAATCATATCCCTAAAAGAGCATTACAAATTCCCCTATAAATAACGGAGTATATACCAAACTCACTTCATTTATTTTATTGTGATTTTTATTTCTTATCCCCATTTCTTCAATTCGTTTGCTTTTTTTATGTGTTGCCTCTACCTGTAACCTTTTGCACTTGGTACCCTTTTTTTCAATTTAATGAATTTTTTCCACCGTTTTCTTTTTCAGCGCCCAGTGACAGCTACAAGGGGCCAGCAGCCGCAGCAGCAGCAACCGCAGCAGCGGCGACTTGCCAAGGAGGACAACTGCGGATGCTTGTCGCCCGGGTAGCCCCTCGGTGGTTTCCCTTTATTCCGGCTGTTATCAATCGGGCATCGAGGGGAGTTACCTGGCGGGGTGCGAGAGGGGAAGCTATCCCACACCCAGGCGACCTACCCAGGCAACGCCCTGAATATGCGCATCCATGCGCCGGAATATGCATTTGTTCTGTCCCTCAATTGTGGCCCATTCAATTGTTGTGTTTATGGTCAGGTTTGCAGCAATTTTTGGCAAGACGGCCAAATTGAGAAGAAGAGAGCCAAATGCAAAGTTCGTGTCTGTTTTCCAGGGGACACCACCTACCTCCAGCCATGCGAATGTGGGGGCGAGTGTTGATGTGGTTGTTTATTACACTGGACAAAAGGGGAGCTTTTAAAAGTGACAACTGGAGAAATCTTCTTGTGGCTGTCTTGAAAAATATATATTTTAAAGGTATGTTGTGCTCAGCTCATAATATAAAGAAAATATATATGTTAAGCAGCTGCATTTAATGTACAGTTGTTTTTAGAGGAAACCTTCTGAGTAACCATAGTTTTGGGTCTTGAAAACGAGCTGAATATATTTCATAAACATCTCAGAATAGATAATGAAAGTCTAGAATAATATTATCTTGAATAAAAATTAAATTTTCCAGGTAAAATTATATATGAAATCATTTATAAAAATGATTTAAATAATCCTTAATCTAATTTCTAGAAGTTGTTTTAATTAGTTTATTAAATTAGTTCTAAGTTTTTCCATACAACAAATATTCCCCAGTGCACTTGACTTATTTTCTCCTCCTATGTAGGCCAGCACCCTTGCCCCTTACCCCCCCTTGGCACCGCCTGCGGGCAATATGAGTTGACATTAGGGAGAACATGGCCAAGAGGAGCCACAGTCTGCACTCGCATCCCGCGGACCCATCGACAGCGACGCCATCGCCCTAGACTGACCCCGTTGTACCTTGTTGGCCGCCTTCCTGGCCATTGTAGTTGTTGTTACTGGCCAATTTGCTGCAATTGGCTAACTCCAGCTCCAAGTGTGCCACTTAACTTGCCGAGATCATGTCGAGGCCAAAGGCAAAATTGGGTGAAAACCCAGTTCAACAGCAAGTCAATATTTGTGTTGTGAAAATATGATTGAATTGGATCAGGTGATGCCATCTCTTATAAGAATTTATTATAGCAAAGAGTTCTTAAAAATAAGTAAAAACTAATACATTTTCAATAAGGATATCCATCGATTTCCTAAGAGAGATTCTTGAAAAATTGTGCCAGCCATTAACATCTTTCGCAGATATCGCATCTCGCACGCGCATCTCCCTGCACCAAAGTGGAGCTTAACTTCTTGCCACTCCGCCTCTGAGCAAACAACGATCAATAAGGCAGCAGCAGCATCTGCCACGCCCCTCTCTACGTATATGAATATGTGTCTGCCACAAATTTGCCCCTGCCAATAATTCAATTAGGTAGCCAGCGAGAGGTAGAGGCAGCGAGGAGGCAGGACTCCGGGGCAGCAAAACATTTATTTCACAATTGGCGCACATTAATCAAATTGGGGCAGGGTGAGTGCCACAACAAGTACCTAAGTAGAGGAGCTCCTCGGGGGCTCCTGCCTGCTTGGCTGCAATTAAAAGTAGATTAATAATTCGCCTCCTCTCGGTATCTCGGCCTAGCTGGGCCCAGCTCAGGTGTAGACAACGTTGTCGATGTCGTTGTCATCCTCACTTTCCTAGGCTCCTACCTCCCAGAGAGGGGGACTCTGCCTGGTACTCGGATTACCCACTCAGGAGACGGGACGGGACGGGTCGGGAGCTAGCCCTCGTTAATTGCACATTTCATACTTGTTAATTTTTCAATTTTCCTGCCCACCGACTGCGACGTTGAGCGGTTGACCACTTGCCAAATGTCGAATGCTGAATGCGAATGTTGAATGCTGAATGTTGAATGTTGAATGTTCGCTGCCGAATGCTGAACGTTCGTTTGTCATCGAGACCGGGGAGACTCGCGACTCGATGGACCCCTTGGACCACACAGACGCCGCTCCAACTGGGCAGGGATGCACTGGGGGGAAAAGTGGTGTATAAAGAGAAATTAAATTATTAAAAATATTTATAAAAAATTATTAAATAATAGAAAGTTGTGTAGTTATCCACTGCCGGTATTTTTCCTGAGGAAAATTAGCGTTTAAGGTCTTATTATCAGAGTTTTAAAGCTTGCATTAATTTTAAATGAACTTTAATATGGCTTTACAAGCTTGCAATAAGGTATTTTATGTTAAAAATAGCCTTATAAATAAGAGGATTAATTAAATAATTATACGTCATTAAATTACTATTCCTTGACCCATTTTATTGGGGATAGTAAGCATTTCAAGTCTAATTAACGTTGTTTAATTGACAGAGAAATCGAAATCGATTTGAAATCGACTTTAAAAGGTGTCTAAAAGTATGCAATGATATTTTTTAGGTACGAAATTAATTATTAATAAAATAGTAAATTTAAATTTTTTCATTGTAACAATTTTTACTGATGAAAATTGTGATTCAAATTTTTAATAGTTTCTGAAAATAAGCATACCAATATCTTAGATTGAACATTTATTTTTCTATTTTAACTAGACTTTATACTTAATATTTTCTGCACTTTAATAATGCCGTTTACCTTTGCAAATAAAACCCCCAATATTATTGTTGATTTGTGTCTTTAAGAATTTAATAATTTAACCTGAAATTTTTTTAAGTCAAAATAATTAATTAACTTTAAATTATTTATATAAAAATCCACTTAAAACCTACCTAAACTAGTACCCTTTGTCTATACTATTTCCTACAGTGTAACTGCTCCCGTGGCGGCTGCTGCTCCCAATCGATACAGGTGGACATGCGACTGACCCACCTCGACGCTCAGCGGGCGGTGCAGCTGCTGCAACTGTGGGGGCGCCAGTCCTAGCCCCACCCAACCAACCCACCTCCTCCTCCTGCTGCTGGACCGTCCCTGGGCTGCTTTTCCAAAGCGCTTTTCACTGCATTTGGACCAAATTAATTGCCAGCGATTAAATTTCAAATTTTCCATGCAAGCCCAGAGCAGCCACAGCCTCAGCCTGAGCCTGGTGCCCCTGCAATGCAATCCCATTCGCTTCCGTGCGGCGACTTTTGCGTGAGTCTTGAGTTTTGAGCCGCCGAGCCGCCGAGCCGCCGCCTCCGCTTCGCCTCCCTTCTGCGGCCAAAGTTATAAAGTGAAAATCATTAGTTTTCATTTGTGGCGTTTAGGGCGTGTGCCCCAGCCAGTGCTCCAGCGAGTGGATCTGGATCGGGATCGTGCAGCTATTTTGCATTGCAAATTAACAAAAATAAAGCACACACTAAAAGTGCAATTTTCACTTGCGCGACCGTAACATTTTCCCTGAACATCGTTTTGGCAGTTGCATGTCAACTCCGTTCGCCATGTCCTGTGGAGTCGCCCTGGGAGCTCAGGGCAGACGGGTGGAGGGGATGCAGAGGTGGATTTTCCAGGGGGCGGAGTTGTGGCCGCGGCAATTAATGCAAGGGGCAACTCTGACAGTTTCGAAGGTGGGCGTTGTTGTGGCTTCGAGAGCTGCCAATGGAAAGGTAGCAACTGGGCTGGCCAATTTCTCCATTCGAAAACAGTGTCATTTAACTCGGGAAATAGTTTATTAGTTTGCTTTTTTAAATGATTTTCTTATGTTGTGATTTAGTATGTTGAAAATAGTCATATTTTTGGGGTTAACTATTATTTGGGTATTTTTTTGATGGATATATAAATATAAATGTCTTGTTTTTTTATACTAAACTACATTTATAGGAACTACGTATTTGTTTAATAAATAAAACCTTTTACTTTCAGTAATTCCTTTAAAATTCTTTCATAAAACAAATATCTTTTCGAACTGCTAAAAAGATACTTAAACTAAAATAATTCCAAAGAGTTTACTTTCAGAATTCATATAAATATTTACTTTTTTGCAAGCATCTCACTTTTAAATTAACACATTCTCACGTTAATTAGATTTATAAAAAACCCTTAAAAAAATCAAATTAATGCATTAAATCAAGACCAAATAACCTCAATCCCCAGAGTAATAATAAACCCTAAGACCAATTTAAATTACAGTCTTAACCAGCCGATCATATATTTTATCTTTGAGTCTCTAGCCATTATCTTGGCCTAATTGCACGTTCTACGTTTCTTCACGGATCGTCCTTGAGTTTCGCTTCGGTCCACCCCCCTTTGGGGGCTTTGGCAGCATTCTATTTCTGTGGCATCGAGTGGCCCGACATCCCGTGTTTGGGATTAGTCGCGTCAATAGTGCCATAAACATAAATCTGCCGGTTAATGGGCAGGAAGGTGGACCTAGACAACCCGGCTACCAGTTTAGCAGAGCTCCTCCTCCTCCAGCTTCCCCCCGCGGCAATTACGCAGCAAATTAAAATCAAATAACTTAGCATGAAAATCGAGCGAGCCATAAAAATCACATGCAAATTATAGAGTATCCAATAACCAGATTGGCCAAAGCAAGTGGCAGCAGTAGCCGTCGTTCCTCCTTGCTCGCCTGAGAAATCGTTGTAATTTGCGCCATGGAGAGAGAGGGAGAGGGAGGGAGGGGTGGACCTGGACGTAGACCTGTCCCAGCAGCAGCAGCAGCAGCAGCAGCGGCGGCCTCACAGCCAGCGGCGCTCCAATAAAGCCTTAAACAAATGAAGTTATTTGAGTCAATAAAAAATGGCATCCGCCAGATGATGGGGAGCCATCCCCCAGGAGAGTATGTCAAGCGGAAAGGGAAAGTTGCCGGGGTCTGGGATAGATAGAAGGATCGCGCTCCCAAGATTCAGGTGCGGATCAACACAAATGATGATCACTGGGTAGTTATGGCCTATCAAGTTAAATGGATTACGAAAAGGTAATAACAAACCATAAAATACAACATTTTATTTATAAAAACTTTAGGAATTTAGTTACTAATCTCACTTTACCCTTCATTCTTTACAGTCCACACCTGTTGACTTTGGAACAGAATCACTGAATTGAGGCTTTTGATACACCTCCAACAAGTGCCATAAATATTGGACAACCACCAGCACAACTCCAGTGCGTTCTGAGGACCCTTTAGGGTTCCTTAACCGGGTTCTGCCCAGACCCAAGTCGACCCTTTCTTAATGCACACCTTCGCTGGCATTGCTGCAACTGCGGAGGCAATTTGTTATTTGCCGAGTAATTATATGGCATCTCCTCGTTTGGCCGTTTGGCTTATTTAGAGCTTTATTTATTAAAGCATTTAATGTAAAATTGTTTGCCCTGGGACCGGGGGCCATCATTAAACAAAGTAAATTGTGTGTATAAATCAATACGCGGACCGTGGCTAATTAATATCAATGTTGATATTGTTGATTTTTCTGTTTCCAGCAGGATCCCAGATTCCAGCATCTCTCCTGCAACACCCACCACATTAACGGGGGAGAAGGATGGTAGAGGGAGCCTCGTGAAATTGCTTTTCCCGATCCAGCAACTTGCATATTTTATGCACCATAAAGTGGATCATAAAGTAATTAATGCACCGAAATGCGACATCAAAATGCTTCGGGCACCAGAAGGCAGCCAAAAGAAATTTTGTTCAGCATTTCCGTGGCATCTTCGTGGGTTGGCTAAGAGAGAGCACTGAGGAAAATAGTATGTAAATTACATTAACTTCAAGATGTGAAAGCAGCCTTAAGGATCAGTGAGTAAATTTATTTTAGATTATTCACAAGCTCAATTATTAACTTATTTTATCTTTCTCTAATCAATTTTTTTTAAGTGCACCTGTGACAGCAACAACAAAGCGTCTACAATCAATCTTGAGGCGGCGTTTCGCAGGGCGTGTTCTCTTTGCTCTGAGGTTGCACCTACGCTGGCTGGCTGCAGTTGGGTGCAGCACCGGCTTGGCTGCCCGAGTCCCGGGATTAAGACCCTTTGCCACATTTCAGGATGCTCTGGCCCCATCTTCCTCGCATAATTACAGAGTGATTCTCCTCTTATTTTTCGGTGCTTTTTTTTGGCATGCGTAAAGATTCTGAAACGGGATCGCGTCGGCCGGGGCTTTCTTTCTGCCTTGTATTTTTATTTTTATTTTATTTTTTGGGCCCTGACAGCGACTGACAGACAGCAATTGCCAAATAATAAATAATTAGTCAGGGCGGCGCAGGGGGCGTGGCTAAGTGACGTGGCATGCATTTTTCATGGCGTTAAATCAAATATCGGCTGGCGGAAAATAACAATATATACAAGAATATGTATATCCCAAAACAACTAGAGAAAGCGAGTGCCGGCGACCCAAATTCACGAATCGGAATATTAATATATTTGTGCAGAAAAAATGTTAATGAAGTTATTAATGGTGATGCGCAGGATGATGACTATAATTATTATTTAAATTTTTATTACTGTCAAGCATCAGGTGTTAATTAAATATTATATATGCTTGACTAATTACTTTACAATATTTTTATTAAGATTTTATTGTCTTTAAAAAAGCTTTGAAGCTGAAAAACTTGTGTACATTATAAATCAATCTTTTAAAATAAGCTTTTTATGTATATTTCAGCTTTAAGTCTTGCAAAATTAATAAATAAATAAAAATATAAATATTTATAAATATCAATACCAAACAAAGAAAGCTTATAAATATCTCTAAAAGGTTGTTAAAATTCTTAAAAATGTAATATTTGTAAGTTGTTATATTATTCAGTACAAACTAATATTACATTGTCAAATAAATAACATAAGCTAATGTATAACATTTTTACATTTCTAACAGAAATACCTTCTAACAGTTCCAACAGCTGACACTGTTTTATTATAACAGCTGAGAACACCTGTTTGCGCGGGAGAAAACCAGAAAGAGAGGCAGAAAAGCGAACGATAGAGCTTGTAAAAAGGCAAATACTGATAATGAAAAAAGCCACTTGTTGAACAAAAACTAAAGCTTTCAATCAGTTCCCTTCCAGCTGCTGCACTCGACTCAACAATTTGCCAAAAACACACTCCATTACCCAAGTTCAAAATGTCAACGATTGTGAGGAAACTAATCAGCACTGCAAATGCCGCCAAGCCAGTGGCTCCTTACAAGTGAGTTAATATGTTAATAAAGTTTTAATGCTAATTAAAATTTTTTTCTATAATTAAATAGCCAAGCTGTGGTGGCCGATCGCACGGTGTATGTGTCCGGCTGTTTGGGTCTGGATAAGGACACCATGAAGCTGGTTCCCGGTGGACCCACCGAGCAGGCGGAGAAAGCTTTGGAGAATCTTGAGGCTATTCTCAAGGCCGCCGATTCGGGTGTGGATAAAGTGGTAAAGAACACCGTCTTCCTAAAGGATCTCAACGATTTTGGGGCCGTCAATGAAGTTTACAAGAAGGGTGAGTGTAGAATCGTAATAGAAATTAAAACAAACTCTAGAGAAGACTAATAGTAATTAAATTTTGTTTGAATAACATTTAACAAACTCAAATAATTGTTTTTCTATATTTTAACATTTAAAAAAACGAGTTTAAGATAAGAAATGTATTTTAAGGTGTTCTAATAATTGAAGATAAAACTTAAAATTTCCTTTTATAGTTTTATATTAAGAAATTTAATGCCACATTTGTAGATTATCATAATTGTGTTATGATTTTAACCTCATTGCTGATATTTAATCAAAAATTCTGCCCCATAATACCTTAATAATATTAACCATAATGTAGTTTTTGTTCAAATTGTAGTCTGTATACTAATAACCACTGTATACCGGCCTTTTGGCCATTGCCGTTTGATAAGGCAATCGGCATCGCTGGCACCCTCTTATCGCGCGTCTTTATTGTTTACTGTAAACATTTTATGACAGCTATTCTCGTGTTTTTTTCCAATTTCGAAAATACTATATGCTTTATGCTTGGCTTATCTTCTCTTTTTCAGTGTTCAATAAGGATTTCCCGGCCCGCAGTTGTTTCCAGGTGGCCAAGTTGCCAATGGACGCTCTGGTGGAGATCGAGTGCATTGCTCTGACCGGATCCGTGGCCACACAAACCGTGCAATAGCAATTAATGTCCAGTAAATTGTGAGAAAATAAGGGAAAACACCAGTGAATAAATAGATAAATAAATGTACAATGAAATATCCCTTACAGAGCTTAAAAAGATCCCAAAAACAGCTTAAAAGTAGTTAATTTATATAAAAAAGATCCGTAATAGTGCTGGAAAATGTTGTTTAAGCCATTAGTGTTGCTTAAAATTAAGCCATGAAAGTTTAGCAACATTTGTTGCCATTGCCGTTATGTAAACATGCTGCGTCGAAATGGCAGCATGCAACATGCAACAACCGACAACACACTTTGCATTTAAACCTTATATAGTTTACAATTTAGCGTGCGGCAATTTATCTTTGTTGTTGCTGCGGCTGCTGTGCGCCTTTTGTATTATATTTCATCAAATGTTGCTGCATAAATCACCGGTAACAGCAGCAGCAGCAACAACAATTGCCAGAGCAGCATGTTGCTAACGGTAGCCAAAGCTTAGACAAAGCGTTTATTTCACATTCAAATTTAAAAGTTATTCATAATGCCGCCGAGGAGTTGTTGCTGTTATTGTTGCAACTGCTGAACTTATGGCTACAGAGGAAAAAAAATTGGGCATACCAAAGAGCTTAATAATAATCTTAAATATTTAAGATTAATGGGGAAAATTCCACTTAAGAACTGGAAATTTTCATTTTAAATATTGAATTAATGTGAATTAAATAAGAATTTAAAGTCTGAATGGTATTTATTTATAAAAATATTAATAAATGGCTGATAAACACCTTTGTTGCCACCCTAAGTGGTCAGCATAGAAGAACGGATGTTTTTCTATTAAAATCAATAATATATTAATTAAAAATATAGAATTAAGATAAATTAAATATTAATTTAAAGTCTCAAAGAAACTTTATTATAAAAATATTGAATTGATAGAAAACATTTAATTATACCTTCGTTTTTCCGCTAGGTAATCAAATACATTTAATTTTCTTAACCAAAAAATCTCAAGTTTAGTTTTTATGTTAAATATATTTAGTGGGCTTAAAATGCAAGTAAAAGAGCCATAATTAAATCTCTTCCTTATAAATTAACCTCAACAATAGTTCGAATTTGTCCCAGTGTATGCTCCATATTGATGCGGCCGCCTTTCAGGCTCCTTTTTTTTCGCCTTTTACGGTCCCGGACTCCCGGTCTCGTGTTTTGTCTAGGCATTTGTTTTGATTTTTATTTAAATTTCAGTGAATTTGTCTGCACTCGACTGCCTGTCGGATGATTTATTGTCCTTGTTGGCCGCGAGTGCGCCTGGTGTGAATATGAGTGGTTGCGATGCGGCACGATTATATGGTTATATGTGGCGGCGACTATTTCCCCTAGCCGAGTGCACCATTCATTTTTCAGCACTTTCCCGTGCAGCACAGTTATTATAGCCTCCTTACCTCACCTTGCTTATATAGTTATTGTTGTGTTATATTGTTGCACCCGCGGTGTGCAACATTTATGTTGATGTGCCCCTCGGTGGCGGCGTGTAATTAATTCGCGCGGCGCATCAGCCGACAGTCGTGGATAAATGGTAATAAATACGCATGAATTGATGACAATGGCGGACACCTCAGCGCACCTACGCAGCCAGAGGAGGGCTGGCTTGAAGTGCGGCTAATTAATTTCGACGCACGACAAATGTGGCCAAAAAGGGATACCCCAAAGAGGCGGTGAAAGTGCGCATATTTCAGTCGGTTGACCGTCGGTCTGGCACTGACACTGACACTGACGGGGTTATTCGCCAAATTAAACTCGCAATTTTGTTGTAAATTTTTACCAAATTTGCTTATCAGTGTGGGCCAGGGCGCGTCTCGTTGGCCAATTAAGAAAGCCACATGCGGTAGCCATCGCCGCATATCCGTTTACGTCTCTTTGCTGCGTTTAGGCCCTGAGGCGGCCGGTTGTCATAATTAAAATATTATTCGCCTGGCGAGACCTTGCCGCAGGGTAATTAGTTGCTAAAACGAGCTTTCACTTGCTGGAGGACACGATTTCCGGGGAAAAACAACATTGTAATAATCAGGGAATCTTGTATCTGCGTGGTGATTATTAAAACATGGCCTGAGCAGGTGTTGTTTGGAAGTATTCTTCTTGAAATTCCTTTAATTTGTGTTATTTTTAGATATTACAAAATATTTTAGCCATATTTATTTAATTATTATACTAAAAACTAAGGTAGGATTCGAGTTTATAGGTTGTAAAGCTAAAAGTGTTGCAAAAAAAAAATTAAAACTAGTTTTAATTAGAAAAATATATGCCAAACGCATACAACAAAATTCTCTAAATAAAACGATAACCCAGATTTCCATCATATTACACAAAAGATTCCATCTATATTAATTTAAAAAATATTTTAAATTTGAAATTTTACGCGCCTATTCAAAAACTGCGGCATACTTTCAGGGCTGGCACATATAATGACCTGAAATCATCGCTATACAGCACCATATGACGGAGAGCTGCCATATGTTTGAACAGACAGGCATTAGCCAGCACTGCCAGCTAGGGATGAAAAAGCAGTCGATTATTAGTCACGTCACAACAAAATTATCAATGTTTACATTTTTCAGTGATTACAGCTATTACAAATTAGAGACCTACAAATAAACAAGCCAGATCTGCCGGCGTACACACCATCCTTAACTTACCAAACTAATTACAAAATAAAACCACCAAAAATCACAAATCACTACCCAAGTGTATAACTGTGACAAGAAAAGGAAAGGCAGGCGACTATCGTCCATCTCTATTACGAATTACAATCAATACAATTGCAAAGCAATGCAAGTAAATGTAAAAAATAGCAACAAATCGAGCAAAATAGTAGAAGCAGAGATATTGGAGCGATTGCATTAGTGAAAATTAATTGGGAAACCGCGAATCGAGAAAAGAAGCGGACGCGAGAGCCGCTTTTGATGAGCAAAGGTACAAAAACATACACCCACAAGCGCAAAACGCAGACAGAGAAACGGCCACTCTCTCATACGCACAGACACACACACACACGCACACATGTAACCCTACCAGCAGTCTTTTCCCATGACAAAGTGAAATAGAAAAAAACTATTGAAAATAAAGCCAGCGAGCAGCAACAAATGGAAAATAAAATCCACTGGACTCCCGTCTGGTAATTGGAAGAACCTATTTTCGATCGCGAGTGCATATATCCCAGTGTCTTTTGTTTTAATTGCACTCACTGCAGGCACGCACATATGTACATAACAATTATTTTGTCGCCGTGTGAGTTTTTTTTTTCTTCTTCTGTTTCTTTTACGCGGAGAGATCTGCAGAGCCAACGATATAACATGTACATATAGCCGATAAAATCGGTCCATTCCATGGACTCCCGGGACAAAGGAAGTGGCGGCGCAGTTGGCGATCTTCGAGGAGATTACCCCCTGGATCCCCACACACCCCACGGAATTTGCAATTGCAAACTATTCGCGAATAAAAACCGCCGCCGTCGCCGCCGCTTCCCCAAATAGATGTGTACATATGTATATACGGCGGGCATATGTGTGTTTTGCCGAGTGTGTGTGTGCGTATTTCGCGATTGACACCCTAACATTTGAGTGGAATGTTTGCATTAAATAAAAAAAAAAAAGGGAAAAGAAATCCCGAGAAGATACCACCCGTCACCATGACCATCGTGAAATGTGAACTAGTAATTAAAATCCCGCTTCTTGCCTTACAGAACTGCCCGAAGACTGAGAATCGTGCCTTCTGAGGACTTTGTTTACATTCGCAACGCAGCCGCCGCCATCGCAGTCAACGGAAAATTGTGTCGAGAACAGAGATAGAGAGTCGCAACAAAATCGGGGAAAACCGCTGAGCGCTGAGCGCACCAAGCACCTGCATCTGCATCTGCATCTGCGCCTGCAGCTCCCCGCTTCGGCGTCTGGATCACCAATAAAGTGGAGGAACAGTGCCGACGCCTGAACAACATGAATCTTCGGGGAAATCCTCCAAAGAAGGAGGGCAAAATGCGTATACGTGCTTTTCCGGTAAGTGTTACCGGGAATCCCCTAGTTATCTAGAAATATATTATCGATATTCTTTATCTTATTATCTTTTTAAAACGATAATCAGAGAATGTTTTATAGTTAGAAATGTTTGTTAAAGAGAAAGTTAAATAACGATTAAGTGCTGCTATTAAAATCTGAACTTATCTTTATTATTTACAACTCAAGAGTATTTTTTAACTAAGTTAAAATGATAACATCAGCTTTTCTTGATATATAATTAATAAATATATTTATAATAAGGCAGAGGTGATTACATTCCTCTAATTTTTAAGGCTCACTATAGTTTTTTAGTATGTTTAAATATCTATATTTTTAGTCATATCTATTTTAATTTAATATAACACACATCTTAAGCTATTTATTTGTATATTTTTGTTTTATTTCTTACCAAAATCCTGAAATTGTATTATGCATAGTATTGTACATATTTTCAATTGCTTTTAAATTCACTAAAATCCAATAATTTAACTGTTAAAGAAGCTTTTTAATGTTCATTTTTAAGAAGAGATTTTTTGTATAAAAGGTTATATGTTAATCAGGAACTTAAATCTCAGTTGAAAATTCTAAAAAATCGAAATGTAAACATCAATGTATATATTTCCCTGATCAGTGCTATTTTTCTATCCCAAGTTTTGCAATTCACAGTTTACCTGAAAACAGAATCTGCTGATCGCAGCATGAACTTGCACAATTTTCCGATAAGATTGTTCCGCCGAGGACTTTGCCCCACCAGAGGAATGTTACACAGTCCCGGCAGTTGGTTATCCCATATAAATATATGTATTTAAATGTACAAAAATATGCTATATGAGGAGAGGCCCCGAATAGTTTTAAAAATCAATCAAAATGAAAGAAAAATCAGAAAAAAATGTATACAAAAATTTGAACAGGAGCTAAACATCAAAACAACAACCTGGGGCTGGGTGAAAATTCAAACACATTTTAGTTTTTAAGTTACATCCAATTCAATCGTTGTTTTCGAGAAATTATTGTTCCCGCCAGCACACAAAGAAAGCCTGTGCAGACCTGTATGAGGGGAGCAGGGTGAACAACGAGCAAACAACTCTTGCCCGAGCACGGAGCACAGGAGCAGCAGGAGGAGGAGGAGCAGCGGCGGACAACAGGAGGCACTGCTTAGCGAATGTGGAAAGGAAGCCGGCACCATTAGGTCGACAAACCCAAGTCGGTCCCGCACGGCAGCGGGCCCACAACAGGCTCCCGCTCGCCGCTCGCTGGCGCTGAGCGAGGAACACCAGAGAATTCAGCAGCAGCAGCAGGTCCAGCACCAGCGCCTGCAGCAGCTACACCAGCGGCACAACGAGCGGGAGCGCGAGCGAGAGCTGAGGGAGAGGGAACTCGAACTGGAGCAGCAGTATCGTTACCATATGCATGGTCGAAATTCCCGCCAGCAGCAGCCGGAACCTCTGAATAACCTTAACGTCAATGGCAATCGTCAAAGTCGCGTTGTGGCTGGATCCAACTTCCATCCGATAAGCAATGGAAGTGGCGGCGTGAACAGGGATACTGCCGATACCGGAGCCTCGAGTGGAGCCGTCCGGATCTCCAGGCACTCTGTACTACAGGCCCATACTTCCTCTCAGTCGCAGCAGCAGCGGCAGCAGCAGCAGCAACAGCAGCAACAGCAACAGCAACAACAACAGTCACTGCCACAACCTTGGCAGACTACATATGAGAGGCGCCACCATGTCGCCAGAACGGGTCGGGCGCGAGCGGAGAATAGTTCTTCGGCAGGACTCTCTCCTACGCCCACGCCCGTCTCAGTTTCAGCGCCGTCCCCGGCCGCTGTTCCCGCTTCCATTGACAGCACAAATGCCAGAGCCAATGGTCCCGAAATCAAGGATATTGCGGAGGGCCCACGTCCGAAGGAAACCGTTCGCAAGTACCCGCTGTGGCTGCCGGAGTACAAGCGAAAGGCCTTCAATGTTAGCACAATCTTAAGAGTAACCTCTGATTTATATAATTACGATTATGGGAGTCTTTCAAGTCCATCGATTAATATTAGACAGCTAGAATTGGATATTTAAGAACCTATTCCTTAATTCCTTAATCCCAAATAACACTCTCTCTTTTCTCTTTCCCTTGCAGGCCTCCATGGACGAAAAGTACGTGGAGACGATTTGGGCCAGCCTAAAGAACGCTATCCAGGAGATACAGAAGAAAAATAATTCCGGGCTGTCGTTCGAACAGCTCTATAGGAATGCCTACAACATGGTGCTGCACAAGCACGGCAACAGACTTTACTACGGGCTGAGGGAGGTCGTCTCGGAGCATCTGGAGCACAAGGTTAGAGCGGAGGTGCTGGAAAGCCTGCACAGTAACTTCCTACCCAAACTGAACCAGGCCTGGACAGACCATCAGACCTCAATGGTCATGATACGCGACATACTCATGTACATGGACAGAGTCTATGTGCAGCAGCGCGAGGTGGACAATGTTTACAATCTGGGATTGATTTTGTTCAAAGATCAGGTAGGTGTCATCACTGCTTCAAACTTTAGAATTACACTCTAATTTGTGTCTTTATTAGGTGGTTCGCTATGGAGAAATCCAGAAGGCCCTGCGTGAGAAGCTGCTGGGCATGGTTATGGAGGAGCGACATGGCGAGGCCATTAACCATCTGGCAATCAAGAACGCCTGCAGCATGCTTATCACACTGGGCATCAATTCGCGCACCGTCTACGAGGAGGACTTTGAGAAGCCGTTCCTCGCTCAGTCGGCGGCCTTTTACAAATTCGAGTCGCAGAACTTTCTTGCCGAGAACAACGCTGGCGTTTACATCAAGAAAGTAGAGGCCCGCATCACGGAGGAATCGTCGCGGGCCGCGCTCTACCTGGACAAGGACACCGAGCCGCGCATTGTGCGCGTTGTCGAGGAGGAGCTGATCAAGAAACATATGCGCCCCATCGTCGAGATGGAGAATTCGGGCGTTGTGTATATGATCAAGAACTCAAAGACCGAAGATCTGGCCTGCACATACAAGCTCTTCTCCCGCCTCAAGGAGGAGGGCCTTAAGGTGATAGCTGACACCATGTCGGCATATTTGCGAGAGCAGGGACGTATGCTGGTCAAGGAGGAGGAGAATGGCAACACGAATCCCATTACGTTCGTGCAGAACCTGTTGGATCTCAAGGATCGCTTCGATCAGTTTTTGGTACACTCGTTCGCCAACGATCGCATCTTCAAGAACGTCATCTCGTCAGACTTTGAGCATTTCTTGAATTTGAACAACAAATCGCCGGAGTATCTGTCCCTCTTCATTGACGACAAACTGAAAAAGGGCGGCAAGGGAGTGAGTTTTCCATGTCAGTGGATACTTTAGATACTAAAGTTTAATCCTGGCTTTTCTTACAGATGAGCGAGCAAGAGATCGAGTCCATCCTGGACAAGACAATGGTGCTCTTCCGTTTCCTGTTAGAGAAGGATGTCTTCGAGCGCTATTACAAGACGCATTTAGCAAAGCGACTGCTGCTAAACAAATCAGTCTCAGATGATTTCGAGAAGAACATGATATCCAAACTAAAGGTGAGAACTGAGATCTTTTTGAGCTTTTTATTCATTGCTCTTCTCTGGCATTGCAGACTGAATGCGGCTGTCAATTCACCTCGAAGCTGGAGGGCATGTTTAAGGACATGTCCGTTTCCAATACGATCATGGATGAGTTCAAGAACTATGTAAATAATAACAATTTGTCCCTGGGCGGTGTTGAGCTAACGGTACGCATACTAACCACTGGATTCTGGCCAACACAGGTGAGTTAATCTCTTAAATCTTGTTTTAAGGGAAGCTGTTAATGAGATTGGCTTATTCCCTCAACAGACTGCGACTCCCAATTGCAACATACCCGCCGCACCCCGCGAAGCCTTTGAAATTTTCAAGAGCTTTTATCTGAACAAGCACTCAGGACGTCAGCTAACGTTACAGCCTCAAATGGGTGAGCTTTTAGCGAAGATTGCATAAGAAATTCAATTTTTAATTCGTTTTGTAATATGCACAGGCACCGCCTATATAAACGCCGTGTTTTATGGCCGCAAAGCAGCCGACAGTGACAAGGATAAGGATGCACCCAGCTCCAGTTCGAGCGGGTGTGCAGTGCCTACCACTACACGCAAGCACATACTACAAGTGTCCACATACCAGGTGAGATTGCAGAGGGTTCCCTTCATACTCGACATATTTTCAATTCGCACTTTCCTTCCAGATGTGCGTGCTGCTGCTGTTTAACAACCGCGATGTGCTCACCTACGATGACATCCACCAGGAGACGGATATACCGGAGCGCGAGCTGGTTCGAGCCCTCCAGTCACTGTCCATGGGCAAGCCAGCTCAGCGCTTGCTGGTCCGCAATTCCAAGACGAAAACCAAGGACATTGAGCCAACGGATGAGTTCTATGTGAACGATGCCTTTGTCTCAAAGTTCCACAGGTGAGATATGGCCTTTATTGCCATTAAGCTAAGAATTTTAATAACTAATGCTCATGCCTTTGTAGGGTGAAGATTCAGACGGTGGCCGCAAAGGGCGAATCGGAGCCGGAGCGCAAGGAGACCCGCGGAAAGGTCGATGAGGATCGAAAGCACGAGATCGAGGCAGCGATTGTGCGCATCATGAAGGCGCGCAAGCGTATGGCGGTGAGTACTGGGCAATTAATTTCTTTAGCTTCAATTTTAAATTGAAATAATTACAGCACAACTTGCTGGTGTCGGACGTGACGTCGCAGCTAAAGTCGCGCTTTTTGCCCTCGCCTGTGTTCATCAAGAAGCGGATCGAGGGCCTCATCGAGCGCGAGTATCTGCAGCGATCGCCCGAGGACCGCAAGGTGTACAACTACTTGGCCTAAGTGGCGCAAGCATGGGATCTGGATCGAACTCATCTCCAAAACGCAACGGCAGCGGACGGACGAACAGCAGTGCAGCAATAACAATTTTTTTGACCAAGATTGTGGATGACCTCTCTCCAGACAACAAGCCCTAAACATAGAGTTAACCAATGCAGGAGCGCCCGCCAGAAACGTAAAATTTTATTTTGCACGCCACAACTTATCCGAAAATGTCATTCAAAATTGAACAGTTTAAAATGCTATTGGATAGATAGGGCGAGACTCCGCCTCACAGTAACATACATATTATCCCTCTAATATAATTCTTAATTCTCTAACCATTATTGTTTTCCCGGACATTTATTTTACAACCACGCTCACAGATGCACTCACACACACACACATACAGACATCCAGCAGCCACACAAGAAAACATCCAAATCCACCCATGATAGGAATCGTACGCGAAGCAAGCATAAGAGTAGAGTACGCATAATGCAAGCCCTAATTGTAAGGAAATGAGTAAAGGTAAAGTTGCAGCAGCAGAAATTTAAGCGAAAAGGAATATTCATAATTATAAATATAGCTAAAGTAATAAATTTATAAATGAATTATTAATTTTAGTGAGCGTATTTGATGTACAAGAGTCCACAAGCCCACGCATACCCTGCATCATCCCCTCAGCAAGATTGAGATTTGAGATTCATGTGAACTTGAAGAATTTGAAGATTGCCGTGAATAATTCCTGTCTTTAGTTTTGCGACATGCAGTGATTATATGACTACGATAATCTGTATGAAATGTTGTTTTATCTATTTAGTTGATATTGTGGAATCGATTCCAAGTACACATATACATATATGCAGCAGTTCTGTAATGGATTTGAATTAAGTAGGACACGAAAGAATTCATTTTTAATATATACAAAAAAAAAAGAACACAACACGATAAACAATTAAACGCCGAACAACAAGAGCATGGAAGAGAAAGGAGGGGAGCAAGCGCGATCGATCTTAACACTGTAAATACATTACATTTCTGTTCTTACCTATGAAAAATTGATATAAAAATAAAACGTATATAAGCGTTAACACTTAACACAGTTGTTGTCTATCCTTTTAAAATAGGACGAGAAACCTCTTTTAATGGAATACTACTTTTCGCCTGTAAAATAAAACTTATTTGATAACAAATTTTTATCTACAAATATATTGGTTTTAAATTGGAATTGATTTTGGGAGAGATGATCTTGGCACAATTATTTTGTATGGGGAATTTAATTAGTAATCTGGCGTGAGTTAAAATCCAATCAACCCGAAAATATTTATTTATTATTCTTAATTAAAAAATTCCTTTACTTTATCTGTTTATGTATGTATTCCTGAACGGTACATCGATCTGATCCTTGCCTAATAGAGCCTATATCCTATCATCCGAGTTCCTTGGACATGTACTGGGAGCTATGCATGGCAGGTGCAGTCGCCAGAACGCATGTAAGCTTAGAGAATTATTTTTCTAAAATAAACCATCAATGGGATAACGAATATTGTTTTTCAAATATTGCCGGTTGTTAACAAAGTAAGACCGCATAAACTGCCCTTAAAAAATGCCGAACAAGGACAGAGCGGCCACATTTCAAAAGAATAAACATTTTCCGCTGCGGTGCAGATTTAAAAACTTTATACCGTACTTTAAACTAGATTTTGATAATAAGCTAAATCTAGCTAAAAGTTAACAAAATCTTATAATAAACCAATTTACTACATGTTGACAATATTCTTCTTATGTGTTTGAAGCAATTTAATTTAATTGTTTACAAACCATCGAACTTATTCATCATTAAAAAGTAATAAATGAATCATTATTTAAAATATTAATTCTTATAAGATAATATATAAATATAAACATTTTAATGTAACGCCAATTTGCTGTTTCACGGACATCGATATTCCCAAGTTTTTGGATAAAAACATCGATGATTCCCGCCGTGTGTGTTTCGAACATCGATACATCGATATGTTGGCCATCGATGTTTCTCCCATCCCTACACAGTCAGAAGGTTATAAAAGGCACCAACAACACAAAAACAACACAACAAACTGACTCAGAACGCGAACGGTTCGCTTTTCCGGAAAATCGTGGAAATTCCTGACTCCCCGCGAGGCGTGAACAGCGCAGCCAAGTGAGCCGCACAAGATGCAATAGCAGCAAAGTTAATTGCAACTGCTGAGACACACACACCGGCTGGACAACAACAAATTGGACGCAAAATCACAACAAATTATTAACGGCAACCGCGTGCCTTTCGATTATATTCTTCTCCCGCTCTTTTCGTCGCACTTCTACCACTTTTCCCCCAAATGCAGTTGTGTGTGCGTGTGTGTGGGCGCTTGGATTAAATGAATTGGATAAGAACTTCAATTAAAGCGCTGAAACTAAAACAAAAGTGAAATTTCCACGTGCGTTTGCTCTCTCGCGTCTTTGAGTTAATTTGTTGCTGTAGCTGCTGCTTGTGCGTTTGTTTTGCTGGCGTAGCCGTTCTCCCTCACTCGCGGGACTCTCTTTGCCCTCCCCCGTTACCGTTACCGGCATCTTGCTGCATCTTGGAGTGCAAGTGGCACGTGAATAACCGTTGGATTAGGACTCTCGTTACCCGGTACACCCACACAAGGACATCAAAATGGTGCAGGTCAGTAAACAATGATTGCGATAGAAAAAGAAGTAAAAATCTCAAGAAATCTTAAGGATATTATTAGTACATTTGGCAGCGGTTTATAAAGAAACATTTTTTTTTTTTTGTTAGAATAGTAGTTCTAGATGCTTTCCAAAAAAACTAGAAAAAAAATGTCTGCTTCAAAAGCAAAAAAATATTGATTGTTTTACAACAATAAATAAATCATTCTTCTTTTTTTTTCTTTACTTACAAATATAAAATAATTTAATTTTCAAATCTTAGAAAATTATCCACTATTTGAAATCGGTATAAATGTAAAAAATATTTTTAATCCTTTCAAATTATGAGATGAAAAGCTGGTTACGAGGTTTTATTCTCATTTAAATATGACCTTATATAAAAAAACTATCATTGCTTTTTTACATTGAAAACTAAATATTTAAACAAATTTTGGAATGCACAAAATTGAAATATAGGAACAAGAAACTACAAATAATTATCATACTCATATTATCTTCTTACTTAACCAAAGCTATGTAAGATCATAAGGCTTATTAAAAATATATATGAAAACTTTTAAGGAAAATATGAAACCCATATAAAAATACTTTAAAAGACTAAAACTAAATGTATAAAAAGTACAATGCATACAATAAATTGTGCACATTATTTTTTTTTATTGTTCTTAAAATAAAAAAAACGTTTCAGAAAAGAAACTTTGACGATTATACGATAAAAAAATCTATTAAAAAACAGATTCTTAATTGATAATCGTATCAATTGTTCCATGAAACCCGTTAAAGTCAAGTTTTAGTCACGGATTCTGTTCGGATATCGTGAAAACTGAAAAACACTTTCAGATTCTTCACTTTATCAGGCCGTCAGTCATAATCCACCCTGTGGAATAGTCGCTGACCTTTTGACGCAACCGTGCACAACCCCATAATCCCCGAACGGGACACCAGAGAACTGGAAATGCACTTTTTAGCGACCACCCCGAGTCGTCGATTCGCGCCTCACCACCCCAACCTTAACCCACCCAAAGCCCAAAACCGAAAACCCAAAACTCAAACCCAAGCGCAACCCCGCCCCTGGTTGCACTGTCCCAAGCGGGAATCAACCACCAAAGCCTGAAAATCCAACAAAAAAAAAAAAAGAAAACATACTGCGCCGATATGGAAAAGTCCCAATTGGCATTCGAGAGTTAGAGGGAAAATTGGCCATTAGAGAGATGGCTGGGCCGTGTTTCGATATCGACAGAACGAAGCGCCGAGCGACAGGACGGATCCTCTCCGAGCGTAATGAACACGAAAACGTTGCATTTAGTCAATTTTCCATCCACCAAGGCGAGCTAAAAAGAAAAACATCAAATTAGGTTGTCAGGGAGTCGAATCGTTGACACCCTATTATTTGGCTTTATTTATTATCAGAGAATTACTACAAAAAGTGACCTTTATGTATATATGTTATATGAATATTTCAGTTAAATTATTTAAAGTTCTTAAAACAACAGAGTTATTGATTAAAAAAAAACACTTTTATACAAATCTTTGACCTAAATAGCTTCTTATAGGAATATTTTATTATAAAACCACAATTTCAGAAAGCAAATTATTAATTATAACTTCAAATAATAAAAGTTTAGATATAAAATTAAGATGCATAAGAGTTATTAACTTATAATAGAAACCCCCCTTCCTGCTACCCTGTAATCAGGCTTATGTGGAGAGACGAACTCTGGTTATTTACCTGTCGCCGTTTCCCCGCGCCAAATGAGTGAAGTTCCACTTTTCGATTTGAAATGCGTTTTGCGCCTGCCCCGTCCAACTGTCCCCCGTCCTGTCGCCCCGAAACCACCGCACCACCTCCACCATTCCTGCACCATTCCCGCCTGCACCGTCCACGCAATCGCCTCCATCCCACATGGTCGTCGTCAAAGCGCATTTTGCCCATTTGCATTTGCATTTGCCGATGCCCGGGCCGAGGAGTAGGCCTGCTCTCTTGCAGCTCCTCCCTGCCCCTGCTGCTCCCTGCTGCGTTGCCGGGGGTGGTGGGTAGTGCCGGGTGGTGACCAAGAGGGTGGTTCCCTGTGTTTTAGCATGCCGCTTTTGGCCTGCGTTCAATAGCAAAAGCGTACATTTCTGACGTTTGACCGAACTGTGTTGCTGTTGTTCTAGTTGCTGCAACTGCAGCTGCATCTGCTGCAATGGCTGCTCTCCGCCGCTCCTGTTGCTAATGGCAAACTGGCGGGGAGTAATAGGCACATTTATGCCCCATTCTAGGCTCCATTCTATGCTAAATTCTATGCGCTCTCTCTCTCGCTTTTATTCTGTAACTCGAAGCCCAAAACGAAATGTCAAAAGCACAAAAATTTCAACGAGGCTAACAGACACGGAGCCAAGCTAATCAGGACAATTAACTTAATAGCAGGACGGCTAGCTATATCCTGCCAGCACATGGAATGCTTCATCGGTAATAAACAAAAAAAGAAATCACAGGAGGCGATGAGAGGAGAAAGCATTAATATATCTTAAAAATCTTAATTAAGATTGATAAAAATATGAAGTTTTAAAAACTTTATATAACTTTATTAATGCATTTATTAAGTTACTTCTTTAAAAACTTACCGGGAAATAAGTGTATGTTCTTTTTAAAAACTGTACAATTTCTTTTTTAAACTCTTAACTTTTTAGACATAGTTGCTTTATCACTTTTGCCTTATTTACTAGTTATTCTTTTAACGCACATAATTTACACAGTCAGGTTTATCCCTACAAATCTTAAAATTCATAGTTATTAAAAGGTTTCTCTCCATGTCCTCATTTGCATGTCCTGGATTGTTTTGAATCATTTTGCTTCCAGCAAAGGCTACACATTTTGCCTGCTTCTCTGAATCACTTTGTCGGGCACACACTCCCACTCATCGCTAACCACAGACCTCCGCTTCCACCTCCGACTTGGCCCAATGGGCACCACCTGCACTTATCCACGGCAAATGTTAGATTCTCGATTCCGCCTCCCTTGGCTTCCGTTTCGATTGCTCCGGTCCGCATCTTTTGCTTTTCCCTGGCCTGCGCCTTGAGCGGTTTCCTTCTGCTGAAATGGAATACTCCATCGTTGGCTGTAGTTTTCCTACCACCTGACATGGTGTGGTTCTTTGGTATCTTGAAGTACATTGAACTTTATCTCGTATTGAAGTGATCATGAAGGAAGCGGAGAGCAAAGTTTGAACTAAAGAGGTTCTATAATAAAGTGGTAAATAAAGGAAATTTGGACTTAGGTAAGGGACTGAGGGTTACGGTTTAAAGGAATTTAAAGAAAGGTTGTTTAGAGTGCAGAAAATACTTTTATTTATATATTTATCATGGAGAAAGTGTCCCAGAATCTTGGTCAGCATCAATAGACTGAACTTGAAGTTGAGAAAACATAGTAGAATCCTTTTATAGACTTAATATTATTGATAAACATTTGAATATATATTGAGCTGCGACTCAGTACTCTTTTTTGTTTCAAAAATTATTAAGATCCTTAATCAATAGCCAGTATTTATAATATTTAATTAATTCGCAATTAAACCTCTCTGTTTTGGGCCTTAAAATCTAGCAATAATATCGAATTCAGTTCGTTTGTTTATCTTGTATCTAAACTGAATTGAAATTGGATGCTGCAGTGAGCTAACGTTGAAATTTGCTGCAATATGTCTTCAAGATACTGTCATTCCATAGAAGCGAAAAAAAAAGAGGAAACTGTTTGCCAACGAAAATTGTGTCTTGCTGGCATTTTCAGCTTCCTTTTCCCAACAACTGACTCTTTTTTTTTTTTTTGGTTGTTTCTTTAGGACATTCGGCTCCTTTGTGCCACATTTTCCTTCAATTCTTCGTGGCTATTTCTACTTCCTACCTCGTTCGTTCCATTTCTTTGGCCACTTTTTTTTTTGTATCTCTGAACCCGGTGCGTAGGGCCTGATGATGACTGACTTCGTTCCGGGGGATCCCACTACTACGTTGGCCATAAAAAGCTACTACGAGTGTGTACTACCGCTGAACCCGTTTGTATTTTCCTTATTTCCCTTTTTTTTTCTCTCTTCTTTTTGTGTTGCCAAAAGTCAGGGGCAACAAAGAAGCGGGAACAAAATAAAGCGCGATGCTTCTGCCATCAAAGTGGAAGTCGCGGCCATAAAAAAAAACTGCCCCAAAAAACTGAGGAAAGTCTAGAAAAAAGCCGGGAAAGGCAAGAAGATAGGATAGGAAACTAAGGGAAAAGGGAAAATCCACGCACAAAGTGGCAAACGGAAAATAACAACAAACAGCAGGAGCAGCAGCGGCAGCCACAGAATGCAAAAGCAACAGAGACAGCAAGCCTTTTGCATTATGGCCAAAAATCGAACTGGAATTTGTGCAATTTTTTTTCTTCTTTTTTTGGCTTGAACCCCCCTTCCCTGTTGTTGCTTTTGGCCAGCTCTGCTGTGTGGCTATCATTGCGTTCGTTTCAGTTTTTTTTTGTGGGCGGTGGTTGGGTGGCTGGGATGGCCTCATGCATTTTCCGTGTTTCGTATTGTGCGCAAAATAAATTGGCAAACAAGCGAGCAGGCCAGAAAGAGATGGGCCTGAACCAGAGCGAGAGCGAGAGCGACGGAAAGAGTGGAGCCTGGTCAATGGCAATACATACATGACATCCAAGGCTCGCACATAGTCCCCAGTGCACTGGTGTGTGCAGGTCCTCGTGTACCTCCTGTTTTTCCCGACTGCATTTTGGTGTGTGCGCTGTGCCACCAGGACACCCACCCACCACCCCCCGGGGAAGAGAGTATTGCATTTTGTGCGTCTGCTGCGTGCTTGTCCCTCGGCAGAGCCGCGTCCACGCCTCCTGCTTATTTTTCCTGGACAGCGAAATAGGCTGCGTCGCTGTCGCTGTTGCTGTCGCTGCCACCATTTTCGCCAGCGTTTATGTCCACGTTTTTCCCACCCACACACCCCACAGCCCACTCGGTGGACCACTTCCACTCCATTCCCCCCATCCACAAGTGTGACGCAACGAAAGCCTCCCCCACTCCACTGCAATCGCGCCTTTTCCCCGGGTTTTCCTTCTCCCTCCTCCCCCACGCATGTATTGCTGCCGCGCTCTGCCTCTGTCCTTGTTGTTTTTTCGGTTGCTGCATTGGCTGGCGCAATTTTTGCACTGCCTTTTGTGCACTGTGGGCCAGAAAAGCGGAATTGTATTTTTATTTCAATAAAATTTTGATCAAGTTTAAATATTTACAGGTTGGGGAGACTCGGTTTTAAGCTTTGAGAATATTTAAAAACTTTGAAAATTGTATTTGTTGTATTTCTTTGTCGCTATTTTCTATTATTTCCTATTCAGTTTTTCTGGTATAGGAATAGACGTTTGATAGACGGTACTTATTCAATAAAAAATTTTATGAACAGCTCAATTTATTTTATGAATATCTTAGCATTCACCAGAAATTAATACACTAATCATTAATTTCGCAAATAAAATTTTTTGGTAATATGAATTTGTATTTTTTTTTGTATTACAGAATATAAAATAATTTACCATTATAAACCTTTTGCTTATCTCTGACCGAAAAACAAGTATTTTTAAAGGACACAAATTTTCTGCACAAATTTTTGAAAAACTTAAACAGATGAAAATGTTTACAAATTCAGACAAATATTGTTAGGAACATGTTGAGCTACTGTTTAGCAACATGTTGATAAAAAAAATTGAGATTTGAAAATATAAGACTGATATATGGGAATATGGGATATGGGTTTGATATATGAAATATGAAATAAGATAGTAATTGACAAACAATACACTCTACTGGCGATGCTGAGAAATATAAAGCTTTGAAAAATGACCAATTAATTTTTATGAAATTTAATTATATAATTTTTAAGTATTATAACAAAAACCCATTAACTTAATTACCTTCACCACTGTGCAAACCCAATCAGCAGTTGGGCCATATAAAACGATTGGAACACAGCGCGACACTGCTGTTGCCATTGCCACTGTTGCTGCTCCTGCTGCTCCTTCTGCTCCTGCTGCTATGTGTGCCAGGCAAAAGGCCAAACGCATGTGTGGCCAGGATCCCAGCTGCCTCCCCGTGCTCTGCTCTGCTTCGCTCCTATGTGCAGCACAACACAGCAGAGGAGCTCAGGAGCTCGGGACACAGGACGCAGGACGCAGGACGCAGGACATGATGGTACATAGGGAGCGAGCGAGAAGGCGACTAAAAATCGAACAAAATGTTAGGGCGAGTGAATGAAACGAGCCTATGTATGCATCCTGCCACTGCACATGAGGGCAAAAACCAAGCCAGTGCGAGTGTGTGTGTGTGTGAACATGGCTGGAATATGGCATGGAAGGGGATCCGGATGGGGGGAGGCACTTGCCGTGTCGAGAGGGGTGGGCCTACGCATCGGTAGCTGGACTGGTGGCTACCTCAAACGCATCGAATGCGCATGGAATCGAACTCAAACGTTGATTGTATTATATTGGCAGAGTTCAGAGCCCAACCCCACCTGCCTGTGTACCAGTCCCGACTACCGACTACCGAGTACCGATTCCCTGCCCATGCCGCCCACACCTGCCCCATAACTCTGGTTGTCCATCAGACATCAGTTCAGCGTGCACTTAAATGCCAGAGTGTGTAGCGTGTGTATCTGAAGGATGTGCGCGCCCCCCTGCAGGCGGCTGGCCTCCACAAACAACACACAGATGCAGCAAATTGAATAAACTCTCAAATCAAATTTTTCTCCATTTTGCCGAGAGAAAGAACTTTGACTGACATGATGCAGGAACCAGGAACCAGGAACCAGGACCGGCAGCAGCAGCACCAGAATCGTGTGTAGGCGGTGCCATCTGTGCGCTCAGTGTGTATCTTAGCCATTTAAAGGGTCAATGAAATGCAAAAGTCGGCAATGATTTGGGATCCCAGTCCAGTTGAGTTCCAAAACTGAGTGCTCTATTGTGTCATCTTTCATTTTCACTGCCTGGATGGTTTTTAAGTTTTCCAAAATATTGCCTCTCATTCGAGGCGGAAAACAGATAGTTGTTGGGGGCAAGTATGTTTGGTCTTTGATTTAGTTGCACAAATATATTTGTCTGTTGTTGGTTTGGGGATAACTTGACTTTTGATTTTAAGGGGATAATGTTTTGAAAATAATTTAAAATAGAAAGGAAAATGGAAAGTCAAGGGAATAAATAGGAATTTAACTGGAAGAATTGTAAAAGAGTTTAAAATTGTATCTTTAGTAGCAAGTGGTTAATCTTTAACTACTAAAAAATTGCTTAGATATTTAATTCATCACATAATTTGTAGCTATTTTAGAATTAACCCTAGTTAGAGTTTTATTCAAGAAAAATAAGTTAATTAGACTTCTTACTTATATTTTAAGTCTAAACTATAACTTTTCTTGCTTTAAACTTTCCTTTTTCAATACAAGCTTAGAAATTTTCTATTTTTATTAACTTCTTCTCAAGTTCATTTATTTATTTATCCTTTTCGTTTAAGGTTTTATCTAAAGGTCTTTAATTAATCGATTTTAATGCCAAGCCATCCAAGTTTAAGGATCCTTTTGTTCCTTCTTCCTCCAGCCACCTGCACTTTCGGCACTGTGCACACCTTTAGTCAATGAACCCGAAACGGAAATTGTTGTTAAAGCTGGGGGGTTGAGGGGCTAGAACAGGATGCCAGAGTCTATGCAAACACAAAGGCGAGTCCTTGCAGACACACACACACACACAAATACAAAGAAATAAAGCACACATTTTCAGCTGTTTTTGGGGGAAAGCCGCAAAGTAAAGACAAAAAGTAAACAAAACACTTTTACCTTCATTAAAATTAGGTTTAAATATTACTCCTTTTTCCCCTCGGCATTCGGATGTGTCACTGACGACTGACGCCTTTCTCTGAGTTTGTTCAACTTGTGTTTTGGAGGTCAAATTACGAGACCAAAAGCCACAGCATTTTACTACCAACTTTGCAAACGGGCCCATGCCCACCCCCATTCCATGGTCGCATTTAAAGCCGAAAAATGTTATATATATGCATGAAATGGAGCAAAAGTTGTAACAACATTTGCGCCAGTCTAGGAGAAGGGGTTTGCCTTTTTCTGTTTTTTTTTTTTGTTGTTGTCTTTGTTGAGAGTGTGAGGATATGGGGGCTCAGTTTGTGGATATTGTTTGGATTTTGTTGTGTTTGAAGGTCAAACAATTTCGCTTTTTGGCCACAAAATTTGTTTTTATACTCGACGCTCGAGAAAACTTTTGCAGTTGCCTACTTTCAGGCAACTTGACCCACTCATCCAGAGTTGTGTTTGCTGCCAAAAAGTTGGGGCTTTTCCATTGTCAGTTAAGAGAGGGGAATTCCCCGGAGATAGTTTCGTCTGTTTGGGGGCTAGACAAGAGACCGCAACTTGGAGGTTATTTATGGTTTTAATTTAAGCTTGAATGGAGATTATTAAAAAGTCTTTCGCTACTCTGGGTAATGTTGAAAATTTTAAAATAATAATATATTGTTAACACAAAGCTTTCAGATTAATTGTATAAATATAACAAATAATTAAAGAGCTCTAAATAATTTCTTCAAATTATTTAGTCCCCATTTCCCTTACATAAAGATTATTTAGAAGTCCTTGCTTATTTTTAAAAATATTTTGCTTCTCTGAGAAATGTGTTGAAATTAGGAACATGAATATATTCTTAAGACAAAACAGTTTAATTTAATAAATACAACTTGAAATTATTAAACTGTTATATAATAATAATAAATGTTAGCAAAAAGCAATTTAACTTAATATTAAAAGCCTGTAAATATTTATAGAAATACCTTATACCATGGAATTATTATATCATTTACTTAAAGGTATAATATTTGGACTTCAAGTTAATTTTCCGGGAAACATAACTTATATTTGTTCAACTCTGTCATGTGTGCCTTAATTTTTTATTTTAGACCTGTAACAAATAGTTCTTATTTCCAAAATCTCTGTCAGTTACTCAATCTCTCTTAATTTTCTTTATTTTATTATCATATCTTATTCACTCACTTAATTTACATTTTAACCAGTATTGTTTAGACCTTTTTAAACCAAATTAAATTTCATTTTATTTGCTATGTAAATGACCTTGCATGGTGCAAAGATAACCAGGATTCATGGCTATCCGTATCCTCAAACCAAAGCCCCCCTTGGCCAGGCAACAAGTTCTCCCTGAACTGATACGCACATCCACACACACAGACATCGTCTGGCAACGATTTCCGGCTTGCACATTTTATGCAAGTTATATAAAATGCCAAACTAAACTGTGTGCCAGCACCCAGGACTTGACGCACACCCACAAGCAGCCGAAGGACAAACACAGCACGATGAGCAGGATGGCTGAGCAGTGGCTTTTTATATTTTTCTCCTTCTCGTCGTTGCCATCGTCGTCGTCGTTTTCGTATTTGGCAAAGATAAAGTTTTGTAATAAAAATGTCTGCTGGCAGACACCGGGGCGGGGTGTGTCCGGGGTCAGGGTTCGGAGGAGGAAGCCATTCGGCCGAGCAGACTTTCTGTCTAGCACTTTCGAGCCCGAAGTGTGTCAGCAACTTTGCCACGTCCTCGACATGGTCGTCGTCGTGAACGTGTCCTTGTCCTTGGCCCACACACCAGCATAGACGAGTTTATATATATATAAAGGCTGCATATATATATATATCTATATAAATATTAAAAGGGGAATGGGTAACGAACTTTCGCTTTAGTTTGCGCTGCTTTGAATTTACCATGAAGACAAATATTGAGAAACTTGTTGACAGTCTGCACTTTTCTCTGGGAATTAAAGTCAGTTCTCGACACTTTAATTTTAAACACATTTTATTTAAATTGGTATTTTTGGTTGATTTAAAATTTCGCTCTAAGAATTTCACATTTTAGTATACAATTTCTCATTTCCCACGGGTTATCTTAGCCATAAAGTGTGGGGTATAAATGTCGAACTTGTACTAAGTTTAGTATGTTTTTACAATCTTTTTAAATACGAAATTTGTGGGTTGTCAATGAGTAGTACGATAGATATGCTGCTGTGCTGTGTATTATAAATATTTTTTTGTGAGACACCCTTAAGACCTTATTGCATTCTTGGGTGCAAGAATGCTTTACGATTCGTTGGTATGAATGTGATTCCCCTTTTTTTTTGTTCTGAGTGTGTGTGTGTGTTTGATGAGAGTCTACAACATGCGAGTGATATGCTTCCGATAATTATTAAATTACAACAACGATATGCAAGTAAAATCGCCTATTTAAAATGCTAATACAATGCTAATGAAAGAAGGCCCCCGATAATTAAAGAATAACCCAAGAACCAAGCACTCTACGCCTTGCGTCTAATGCCAATGAGGCAGAGCACAAAGAAGATGATCGTCCAGCCGGTCATGACCAGGAAGCCATTGTATACCTTGGCATTGGTGATGCCCCAACCCTTTTCGATCACATTGCGAGCGGATATGGAGGGTATGGTGAAGGGCAGCACCATGACCAGGTCCTGCAGGAACTGCGGCATGCTCTCCAGGGGCCAAAGAAGTCCTACAAGGTTAGGTTAATATTACTTAATATTCTTATATAGTATATTCCAGTCTTGACGCAACTCACCACAGAGAATAATCATGGGATAAAAGGCGCCAGTGGCCACAAAGTTGGCCTCCGTATGCGATTTACAAAAGACGGATATGAAGAGGCCTGGTAGGGATAGTTTTGTGTTGTAATTTTAAAAGGTTTGAGGTCTTAAAATATATATTATTTACCAAACAACATGCCACAGAAGGCAGTCAGCGTGAGCAATCCAATCAGCGTTAGGGTATCCCCATTATTGTAGGTATCGAAGACCAGGCCTATGTACATAATAACCTCAAAGGACTGCAGGGCCATGATAATCAGCTGAGTGAGGAGATGGGCCCAAAGCATTTCCGTGGCCGAAACACCGGCCAAAAGTGTGCGATCCCAAATGCCATCCATGCGTTCCGAAATGAACACAGCCGCTGTCATCAAGGTGGCCAGGAAGAAGACCATGCTACAAGACAATCAAAAGGGTTTTGAATAGCTTTCAAATTAGAAATAAGAGCTTCAAGTTTAGAGGGAGATATATTTTTGAAATGATGAACATGTTGTTGATAGCTTTTCCCGAATTTCCCGAAGAAGAACCAATAAACAGATAGCAGTGAACATCAGCTCATAAAATGAAAAACACATATAAAATGTAAGCAAGAGATTGGTATTAACCACCAAGGATATGCAATACTCACGTCATTACCACACCAGGAGCACAATACTGCTGGAATTCAATGTCCGTGCTGCCAAAGATGGGCTCCTGGAACTGCACAGGCAAATCCACAATGGCCGAGGATACATTACAGTCCCGGACAACGCTGCGCATGAAGGTGGTGAACTTGTCGCGCAGCTTGCGTTGCATAAAGTAAGCCACTTGTTGATCTGCAGGAAAAGCTAGGTAGATTTCAAAGGACTTCATCGCCCCGACTGGGCCGCTCTTACCTGTCATATCGATGTGGATGCTCAGTTCGGCATAGTCCACGGCCCCGTCGCTGGCACGAATGCCATCCTCCAGCACCGAAGATACCGAATCACTAAAGTTCTGGGCAAAATGCAAGTATCCCACGGTCATGGCCCTCTTGGCATCACTAAGGGCATCCGCCTCACTGGAATAGTATTTTCGTGTGGCCACATCATCGCCCAGTTCCCGTATAAATCGACAGGAGAGCTTGTGGAACTGACACAACTCGGTTTCGTCGTCATGATAAACTGTGATCAGGCTGTCATTGAAGCACTCGCCATAGCTCTCCACCTCGCCGGAGTACACGCCAATCTCCAGATTCGTGGGCGTTTTGCCAATGGCAAGATAAAAGCAAGTCAATTGGATGAGGGGAAACAGTAGCATGAAGATGATGCCGCTGGAAAGGAGAAGGATAATTAAAAACAAATCATTTATTATATATTATAATCCTAATTACATTTTAAGAAGCTACTAAGCTTCTCTTACTTACGATGGCTGCCTGAATAATTGCACAAAGTTCTTGGTCATCAGGGCCTTGACCCTGCCCTTGGTGGTGAAGAAGACCTTCTTACGGTTCTCGTTGGGCGGCTCTTCGAATGGTATAGGTGGCTTTTCGGGCGTGGTCATCTCATGAGTATCGATGACCTCGGGCGGGAGTACAGCCGTGGGCAAGGCCTGGTTCTTGTTGTGATTCATGATCTGGGCCAGCTCATCCTCATTGCCCTGCCGCTGACTCAGTATAAGGAAGGCATCCTCTATGGACTGAGTGCCAAATTTGATCATAATATTGGTGGGTGTATCCTCTGCCAAGAGAACGCCATTGCGCATGAGGCCAATCTGTGAGAAAATAGCAGAAAATATATCTAAAAATGATTCTATATTCATAAATTAGTTATTAGACTTACACAATTAGCCTGCTTGGCCTCTTCTATATAATGGGTGGTAATGATCACAGCCAATTTGCTATTTCTGGTCGTCTCCACAAGAAAATCCCAGATTCTGCCAAGTCATAGTCATAAACTTAGATAAATTCTGCACCGATTCGCCTTTACTCACTTCTCCCTTAGCATGGGATCCAGTCCCACCGTTGGCTCATCCAGAATGAGCAGCTCGGGATCATGGATCATGGCGCAGGCAAAGGACAACCGACGCTGCTGGCCACCGCTGCACTGCTTGATCATCTGTGTGGCCGGCGGCAGCTTGAGCAGCTCCTTGAGCAGCTTGAACTTCTCCCGGATGCGATCATCGTCCAGGCCATAGATGCGCCCGAAATAGAAGATGGTCTCCTTGACGGTCATCTCCTCCACCAGGGCAATTTCCTGGGGCATGAAGCCTACCCTAGAACCGGGTACACCACTGCCGGGCTCACCGGGTTTCACGCCCAAAACAGAGACTTCGCCACCATTGAGACACCTTTGGCCAACGATGCAGGAGAGCAGGGTGGTCTTGCCACAGCCCGAGGCACCAAGCAATCCGTAACTAAAGATTGGAGAAAGGAACAAAAATGTTGTAGATATGGCAAACTCTCATTTCGAATGCCACTCACATGGAGCCACGCATCACGTTCATATTCAGCTGGTTGAGCACAATCTTGGGATTCGATTTGGAGCCATAGTACTTATAGCCATTCCTCACTTCAACGGCCGCCATCTTGAGTTGTGAGCTGGAATAATTATAGAAACGTTCTTGCATAAATTAAGTGTCAGCACAAGGGCTGTACTCGAATGATTAACTGGAATCGAACGAGACAGGTTTGAATTTAGTACCAGCGAGTACCAAAGATCTATAAATGCAAATTCCCTTTAATATCTCAGCCACAAAGTAGATAAACTCGTTTTGTAATTAACCGCCAATTGAATACAATCTATTCGTCCCCCTTTTTATTTTTCTATATTTTTGCCTAGGCTTCAAAGATTATCAAAAAATCATTTGCGTCAACAAACCGCATTTTCTCGATTTGGTTTTATGTATTTTATTGATTCGCCTGCCTTTATGACATGCACGTGCCGAGGTGCTCAAAGCACTTGTCCGATCCATAATTTATTTCGGGCTTTGCTATATGTATTCTAAGTACTTGCTAATTAGCCAACATGCCGCCTCACTGAAGATGAAACAAAATCTGTGAATTCTATAAGCCAACTAAGCCAAGATCTGTGGTTCAATGGCCTTCTTAGACAGCATGTGTGATATAAGGCAACTTAAAACATATTTTAACTAGCAAATAAATTAATATTACTTTAAGAATTTAAATATGAGCAAAAGATTAATCCCAAATCAAAGTCTCAATCAAGCTTACAAAATTACTTGGAAAATTTATCACTACATTTTAACTGCAATCGCATTGACAGGTACTCGATGAAAATGACTAACTTGACAGATATATTGCTTTACAAAAATTGTGTAAATAAGGGAAAGAGTCGCACACTCAAGTTAATGTGTTCAAGTCACAAGGCGAAGCCGAGAGATCGCCGAGAGGCACACGGAACAAAACCTCGCAGATGAAGAGTCACAGAAACGTTTTGAATAACAATTCTATACTATATAGACACCTGCTGATCAACGTCAGTACAAATGCATTCAGAATAAGTAAATAAAAGGGTAAATATGAAATGAGAAAGGGGTCTAAGGGGGCACAGGGTAAAATGTATCCGTCAGATACTCCGAAAGCAAAGCGTGAGAAGAATAGCAAATAGATGTGTTTCAGTAGAAACCTAAAAGTATAAATTTAACAAACTAATGCTACCCATTGTGTGACCTCTTTAAATTTGGAAACTCCAGCAATTATCCACAAATTTACATTCTACAATCGAGGGAGGTTCAGTCTTCAGTAATTACAATTTAAATAAGTTCTGTCAAGTATAAATGTGCATTGTTTAGCTAAAGTCTGTTATTAGGAAATGGTAATTATATATTTTATTACCGGTTTTCTTCTTTCCCAAGCCACTAGAAATTCCTTTCGCAAAAATATTCATACCCATAGCTGGGTGTGTGTGTTGCATGTGACCTCGCTAATCAGACTTTGACCCACTTAGAGTGCCAACTCATGCTTTAGTCTAGAGCCAAAAATAAACTAGTTACTTCATTGCAATCGCATCTATTTATCTCTCTCGCCTATATACATATCTCAATCTTTGTATATATCATATATATACATAATCCAATGCGCCGGCAAAACAGGGGAAAAAAAAGAAGGCAAACAAAAAGCGCCCGTAAAGCGTTCGAAAGTAAAGCCCAAAAAGAAGAAACAAAATATAATAAATATATACGCTTACCCAAAAATTAAATTGAGTAAGGTTAGTAACATACACACACACAGTCGTGGTCATAACTTGATGCCTTGTTTCTGAGGTTGTTGCTTTGTGTTTTCATTGTTTTGTTTGCTTAACATTGCAGCAGATGACGCAAAGGACAACAATTTCAGCATGTTATTTTTTTCGGCTATTTTTTTTTTTAATTTAACTTAACACTTTTTTCGGGCCAAGTCGAACGACAGGCGTAAACAAGTGTGGCACAGGTGGGGTGTAATTGAAGACCTTTGACCCAGTGAGACCTTGCTTGGTATGACTTTTTTTATAGTGTAAATATTTGGTTTATATAGAAATAGTACAGCTTTATAAATATTTCTGCTCTTTTAATATATTTAAATATTAAGCTATATTTATTTTTATTTTATTAAAAACAATACATTTTCAAGACAAGAAAAAAAAATTTCCTACAGGAAATATTAAATATATTAAATATATTAACTATACACACACATTCCTAACATTTTATAATATTTGATCAAAATATTTGTTCCTATGCCTTTTTTTATGTTAAATTCTAACCGAAAAAAAACTCCAGAAAAATCACAATAATTGCGAAAAAAAAAACCGAAAGACTCCAGAATTAACACAATAATTCCCAAGTCTTAATTCCCATCGCAAAAAAAGATTACTGAAGAGTTTTTAAACTAAAAGTAAAGCCAAAGTACCTAAAACAATCTGCTGCACTTGTCTTTTGATATATTTTAGTCTCAATTTATGGTGATTAAATAATGTAATTATTAAATATAAATATTGAATAAATAAACTATATGTAGTAAATCTCTCATATATGCATTGTAATTATTACAGTAAGTAAAACCTTACTATTAACCCAACGATTAGCATGAAAAATTCCCTTGCAGATATCATACCATATCTTTGGTCGATTCCCCCGGCCAACAACACCTGCCATAAAAGATATGAAAAAAACCCAAAAATTGATTAACAAAACACAAAAAAAAACTACATAAATAAAATAAACCGAGAAGCGGCGAAACAACAAGCATCAAGGTTGCCAACTGGTTAACGGGGACCGCTGCTGCTGCTGCTGCTGCTGCTGCTGCTGCTGCTGCTGCTGCTGCTGCTGCTGCTGACGTTGTAACTCAATTGCGAGCGGTTCCAAAAATCAGTGGCTTAATGGTTTATCGATGTCTTGTTGCCGTCAAGACTCTGCACTGCCTGCCCTCTCGTGTATGCAGTCGCAGTTTATTATTTGCCAATGTTTTGCAATGTTTGCAATTGACGACGACAACAACGACGACGACCATGAGCCGCTTAGAAAAGAGCGACAGACCCCCAAATTGCTTTCTCAGCGCCAAGAACACATAGCCAGCAGCGAGCATGGCCAATGGGGTAAATTATTATGACGAGCCCGCCCCTTTGGCCAACAAGTTTTACTCATTGCCTTGATGCAGTTTAACGGCTTATTTAAGAGGCCTTTGCTATAAAAAAAAAGCTAACAAACTAGGCGGGCAGCACTGAGACCCAAACCGATCGCTCATCGCAACCGTTAGTGGGTATTTAGATCGTGCAACATGTTGCAGGCAGCCACAGCAAGATAGAGAGAGAGAGAGAGTTGGGGTAGTCTGGTAGTCTCAAAGCCTGCCAACTTCCTTCTCATTTGCCGCCGACTCTTATTCGGTTTTTCTTCTTTCTCCTTCATCGTTTTTGTGGCATGGCCACTTCTTATATAATGCCACAACAATCATTTCGGTCAAACTGCAACAGCAACAGCAGCAGCAGCAGCAGCAGCAGCGGCAGCATATATCCCCAACAGCTGTCTGCCTCAGTTTGTGTGGACTGTGTTTACATCATTCACTCTGAGACAGAGTCTGGAGTTTAAGTTTGAGATGCAATTTGAAGATCAGTTTAAGGAAGTTATAAGTTCTAGGTTTTTTAATAAAATGTTTACATTTTTTAAGCAACTGTTTCTAAACAAAATATAATTAATTTTCAAATATTTGAAGAATAACTAATGACCACTTAAGATCTCTATTAGCATTTTTTTATTATATTACATTTTTGCAAATATTATATCATTTTTAATTACATTTCTTCTTACAACACTTGCCGAATGATTAAGCATAACTCATCGTGTCTGTTTCGTTTAATGTTTTTTGTGTTTTTGCTTATTTTCCCTAGCTCATTGTACGCGCTTGATTATTATTTTTAGTACATTTCATTATATGCGCCTTGTCCTAGTCGTTGTGTTTATAGACAAGACAGTTAAGCGGGCTTTGCTTGTACCTCTGTTGTCTCTCGCCCATTGCAGTTTTGTGTGTCACCGAGTACTATTTTTTTTGTAACCATTTTGTACCCGGTCATTGGATAATATTAGCCATATTATTGTGCCAATGTTAGGAGTGTGAAAAGTAAGTTATGTAAACCAAAACACAGGGGAAATAAATGCACACAGCTACTATATATATATATTTATAGTGAGATGCAACTCCGAGTCTTGCCCATGCACCTGGCTAAATCAATTTGATTTCCAAGCTTTCCCAACTCCCACTAGCAGATACCGAAAATAAGCAGAAATCATTGAGAGACAGAGACCAGGCAGAAAAAAAAAAACCGAGATAAAATGGAGGGAAACTGTTGCAATATTTTGCATTGCTTAACCTCAGCTCTCGACTTGGACGGGTCTTGTTCGGCTATATATGCTTTTTACACACATCAGTTTTTCTTTCTTCGTTGGTAGTTTTGGGGAAAAGCAAACAAAACATAAAAATGTATAGAAATAATATTGGCTGCCGGTTAGGATTTAGTATTTCTTTAGTTTTTCACACTTTTCTTCGACTTTTGTCGAGTTTTTCGTTTGTGTTTGTGGCAAAAGAGCTTCTGGTGTTTACTTTGAATTTTCTTTAATATTATTTTTAAAACACAAACCGAAATTCACGCACACATAATACACATGTGGTCATGCTTGGCGGCAGTCCGCTCAAGTTTGTGTCTTAAGTCTTTCGTTTTTCTTTTCCTTTTTCTTTTCGCTTTTTTTTTTTGTGTGTGAGTATTTTCCATCATACGATAACGTGTGTATGGATAAAATGAAAACCGATTTAATTTTTTTTAATAGTTCACAAGAAATGCGGAAACTTGGATTTACATATTCTCACAGGCACTTTTTCCATATATATTTTTTTTTGTAACTCCTTCACCGTACCGTATTCAGCGAGCGCTTTTCCTCGATTTTTCCTCTCTTCTAGCTTATCGTATTGCGCACGCGCGCCTTCGGTGTTGCAATTTTTTTTGTTGTGACCTGCTGCTGTTTCGTTTTTCTTTTGCTTTTCGCCGATTTTTTTTTTTTTAAAAGAGTGG
This sequence comes from Drosophila seguyi, assembly GCA_008042675.1. NCBI lineage: Eukaryota > Metazoa > Arthropoda > Insecta > Diptera > Drosophilidae > Drosophila > Drosophila seguyi. The sequence continues at coordinate 50,421 of VNJU01006619.1, read as the reverse complement.
CTTTTTCCGTTTTTCTTTTCGGCGGTCTCTCGCGCTCCGCTGGCCCCAAGTGTCGCTTGCGAGCTCCGTTTGTCGACTGAGCCCAGCAAGTGCCAGATCGCGTACTCGCAAGCTCAACCCAATCCCAGTCCCAAGCCCCAGCTCTCAGCTTTTGGCGGCGGCGGCAGCAGCAGCGAGGCTTTCGAAGCGGTAAAGAAATATATATATATATAAAAAAAAAGAGTTTAAATGAATGCGAATATTTTTTGTGCCGCTTCCTTGGCAAATAAGTGTATGAAAAAATGAAGATAGATTGCTTGAAATAAAATTATTAATGCAGCACAACACAGCACTTTTGTTTCTAGCTATTTATTTTTTGTGTCTGCTGGATTTTTTTGCTACCTGTATGCCGGCTGATTTAAATATATAGATAAACATTGGAATTTTATTTGAAATATAAAGAAAAGGCTTTATTTGACTTGGTTTCATAAAGGAAAATAAGGTAACTTGAAAGGATTTATTCTAGAAAACCAAGGCTTAAAGACAAAGCTCTCATTTGGGTTCATACAAGTCACTTTAAAAATGATCTGTCTGATAATTCCTATACTTCTCTCTTTAAGACTTTTTAATTGTTTTATATATTCGAAAGGTTCAGTTCTAGTACTGGGATTTAATAATTTATTCAAGGTGTTGAATAGCATTTTACTACAATCTGATCAACTATCAATTGACTCTTGACAAATCTAATTATTCTCTCTATTTAATTGCAGGTATGTAATCATTGCTTGGAAACCAGACTTTTATAACAATTATTATTCTGCGGTGAGTTCAATTTTAAATATGTCAAGTAATTGCGCATTAAAATTGGTATATTTGGTTTAATTGATGCCGAGTTCCTTGTGCATTCTTCAAACTATATATTTGATTTTTATAAAAAAATATATAGCGAAAATCTATGAATTTAATGAGAGTAAAAATATGAGCAATTAATTTTCTTGTTTCCTGTTTAAAAGCTGTGTTTCTATATTATCATTGCATGTTGTCTTATCAAGATTTTTGTTCAGCTTCAAATAGTTGTACATTCTCTGACAATTATTGTGTTAATTTCACAAAGATTCATTAAACTAAATTATAATGTTTTTACCTTTGGACATGTGTACATAAAAGTCCAATAAACTCGGTTCTAACGAAATTGATAACTAAATAGTTTTATAACAGACACATGCCGAATTTAAGTTTATAAAAATATCTTAGTTTAAAAGTACTTAAGTTAAGTAGTAATGACAGAACATAAAAGCTAAATGGCTTGGAAACACCGGCAAAAATAACAAAGTTCAGAATATAATTTACTTTGAAAGCAACTCAAAGCAACGTCAAGCAAAGGTTAATATATTATTTAGAAATAGACAGCATGCCTTATGTTTCGCGTGTAAATCATTTACAGTTTCTTACAATGTTAGATCCGTCATCATATTAATAGTTTATTAAATTTTACAATATCCCCTCCTGCTGATTATCGAAATGTAACACTCAATTTGGCCAATTCGCAAGCAATTTCCTCACTTTCCGATTCAATCTGCATACAATTAACCCATTTGCTAACCATTTAACCCCAATTTATCACAGTTTGGCTGTTCGAGATGCTGGTTTTTGCTCTCTTGCACAAGTTCGCAAAAAAAAAAAAAAAAAAACAAGATAAAATGGTAACAAGTATATAGATAGAGGAGTATAAATCGGTTCGTAGCACTGGGCTTTGTCCATTGTCTTACTCAAGCATAAACTTTATGGCACTCAAAACAGGCTTGTTTGCTCACATTTCGTATAGTTTTTTCTCCGTTTGAAACATACGTTTCCATGCGAAACAAAGGAGAGCCAACCGAAGTTCAAGTCCCATCTCCGCATCCCGACTCATCTCGTACAGTATCTGGCGCATGCTCCCGTCCCCTAGTCCCAGCCATTGGCTTTTAACATATTTTTTCGTGTTCAAGGCCATGCGCTGGCGCTTTCTTTTACAATAGGCGACCTTGAAGCTGCGGCTTCGACTTCGGCGGCGGCGGCAACGACTGCGCAAGCGCGCTTGGCACTCGCTCTTTGCCTGGAGGGGATACACTGAGAAAAAGGAAGCCCTTTAGATTAATTTGTTTGTTATTACTTTTTTTAATATTAGAATTATAATGTACATAGAATGCTTTTTAAAATTGTGCGAATAAAATGCACACAGAATATAATCATTGACAAATTAGTTAACTTTTCCAATTACAATAAATATTACAAACAAAATATTTATGTTTTAGCAACATATTATTGTTTAGGTGAACTCCAGTCTAGCTCAGCCTAATTTTTGTGCTTACAAATTTATAAATATAAACATAAATATTCAATATAATTTCTCTCAGTGTCTGGGATGGTTTTCGGTGGCTCTGCATGGCGTGCCAGCCGTGGTCGTGCAGAGGCTTGTTATCACAGAGAGCGCCAGTCGGTCAGCCGACAAATTAACCCACTTAGGGTGTGTTGAACGCGCCACTGCTGAGAGATGCTCACCAGCTCACCTGCTCACCCGCTCTCCAGCTCACCTGCTGCTCCCTCGCTCTCACTCACCTGCCGTCAGTCAGTTCCCCCATTTCGCTGCGCTCTTCGCTCGATCGGGTTATTGATCAGGGCGGGCAAATGGCAACGTTTAGCCCCTCGACTTGTAATTTTTCAGCTTAAACGACGAGCCGAACAAAAATGTCGCAAACTTTGTTATTATTGTTGATTGTGCAATTGTTAACTAGTTCCCTTCGCCCCCTACGTCTGAATATCAACTTAGGGTCTTTTAAATATTCCCTTTCTAGAGTATAACAATTTTATAGAGCAGTTTGGGACGTGGTTTTATTAATGGAGTATTTTATTGGGGTTTCAAATTAAATTAATTAATTATTAAATCATATATTCTCTATATATACAAAAGAAAACATTAATTCTGTATACTTGTCTTTATAGAGTTTTACTAAGAGGATTACTTTTGTTCTTATAATTATTTGTCTATAAAGAAAAGTATAAAGAATTAATGATTATATAATAAATAATCCGTAGTAGCACTTCTTTTTTACGAATATTTAAATTCTTTACTCTAAACATTGTAAATAAAAATTAAGTAGGTAAAAAAAATTAACCCTTTTTCTGTACAATAAAATTATAGTAAACTTATAGTGTAGTTAATGATTAATAGTATTAAGTGATTAGGTTTTTTAATACATAAACGTTTGCCTGCGAAATGAAAATGCAAGTTAGCTTAATTCTCTTAAAATTTCCTCTTCTCTAGCTCTCTCTCTCTCTCTCTCTGATAACATTTAAATTTTTCTCTCTCTCTGCGAAGCTCTCTTGGCAATTGCAGCGAGGTTAAAGAGTTTTGTAATATTTATGAATTCGTGGTGCCCATCGAGGTATATCAATTAACTGCATTATTTAAGCAAATAAATTATAATTACGCTCCACCCTTGCCAACAGAATTTGCCGTTAAAAAAAACTGACATAAAAAACTAAAAAACAATGGTAAACGCAAGAATAACAATAAAATAAATTCCCTTAGATAAGCCGACACTCTTTTAATTGCCAGCGATATAAATCGGGTATAACAATAATTAAGCTACAATTAAAAGCGTTGCTAAATAAATGGATAATAGTCAGCCATTCAGGCTTTCAACAATGACAAACTGTTGTTGTTGTACAGGTAAAATTTCGAAAATACTTTATGGTTGACATTTGTGTGGTTCAAGGTTGGACTTTGGCTGGGAACTGGGTTTCATTTCCAAAATAAAAGTGGGAATGTACGAAAAAATTTGAAAAGGTTTTTGGGGAAGAAAAAAGAAATATGTGAAAAGTGTTTGATATATATTTCTGGATAAATCCTTACTTGCTGCGTGAAATACATTAAAAAAAAATAAGTTATTTATATTTTTTAAGGCTTAAAAAGTTTAATATTTACTTTAAAAAATCTGGCAACTCTTAAAAGCTCTTTTAAACCTTAATTAAATATTTTTAACTCGAGCTTTAGCTGGATTTAAGCCGCTCTTTAAAAAGCTCTTGTCAAAAAACTCTCTTAAACCAACGTTACCTGGCCCAAAATGGTTGTTGATTTTTTCCGTAAACACGGATAAGCCCCACAGAAGCTTAGCCAGCAATATCATCTTGTTTACAAATTAGTCTCAATTAACATAAAATCCATTTATCCAAAAGCTGAGCAACAATGTATCAGCAAAATGTTGCTGAAACACACCAAAGAAAACAACTTCGCCCGGCAACACTTGATGAGCCTCAATTAGTTTAAATGAAATGAAGCTGCTGCATTTTGATCGACATCGTAGACACAGGGCCGAGTAACGAGCAGCTCCAACCGAGCAGTATTTATTTAATTGAGATTCATTTGTCATCGAAAAGGGGGATCAGGAATGTGCGAAAAACTAATGCCAGTACCCTTTCAGGTCAGAGATCTTTGATGGCTTACGTAAACAATAAGTTTAATTGATTCTTAGAAGGGCTGTCTATAAAATTGTATTTTAATTGATTCATTATAAAATTCCTAAATGGTATTTAAGTGCTAATTGTCTTAATCGAAATTGTTGCACGAGTTTATAAGTAACTGCTACTATCTAGTTGATCAGTTTCTAAACGGCAATTACTTTGGAAAAATCAATTTATAATTCAATTTATAATTTATTTTCGCTTAATCTTTTAAAGTCTTTAACTTAGGCTTTATTTTTTTAAATTATTTGGGATTTTTGTTAATACCCAAATAAGCTTGTTTTTCATAAAGAGAGAACAACTTTGAAATACGTATTTTAAAGCTTCAAATGGTGGCTTTAGTTTTATTAATTAATACTATATACTCTTAAAGAAATCTCTCTCTCCTTTTTAATACTTAAATATTGCTATTAATATATTTTTACAGAACAACTAAACACTGCTTAAAAGTGTTTATTACGATTAGTTTAAGTTAGACAAACATCTTTAAATACTGAGTAAACATGCAAGTTGTTAGTCTTTGGCAGCGGAAGTATTAGACTGACTTCCCGGTTTAAAAGTTAGACACACTTAAAATTTAAAACTCATATTGAGATGTTAAATAAACCCAAACAGTTTGGTTTTCATGTTGGGATTAAAGTTTATATAACTAATTTGCAATTAAAAACAAAAGCACACACTTGATAAATATAACAATCTGTATATAATTATTTATAGAACAAAATAACTTAAGGCAAGGTGATTTAAAAATAAAAATTCATGTTCTAGGGCAATGATCTGTCTAGGTATTTCATAAACATAATTACAACTCGAAAAGTCAGCAATTTCTCTTCCTCTAGAGACTTACCTACTGAATGTAAACAATTACCTTTCCTTAATTGATTTTTACACATCCTAAAATATCTTCCATTCAAGATCCCCTATTAGTGGTTCAACTTTAAATGAGAACCCTTAAAAAAACATTCAATCTACAGGTCCCACTTTATTTTTCCCGTCTTGAGCAGGCGGAACCGTTTAAAGTACCCTCAAGATCGATCTCCACGCCCATCCTTGATCTTGATCTGTCCCAACGATCTGGGACCGCTTCCCAGAAGCCGTTAAGGGGGGTATCAGGGCGGGGATCCAGCGGAAGTTGGTCTGCAGCGTAAAATTCCATCACGTTCAGGCCCCTCTGTCCCCAGTATATAGGTAGCCGCAGGCTGTATTTACAGCCTTCAGACGACACGCCTCAAGACCCAACGTGAGTCAGCTTCATATATATATTTATAGATCACTTACTTTATAATATTTTATTTAAATTATCTCCGCCGTGTGGGCAATAACCGCTATCAAGTTCGACAAAAACGGATGTGTTTTTGGCATAGCACTCAAGCGTCTCAAGACTCTTGGCGGGAGATCTAAGCAAACAATTAGCTATTAACATTTCAAGCGTTTGAGCAACAATTACATTACAAACTTACTTAAGCTTAATGTGCAAATATTTGGAGATCTTTTTTGTGCTTCGCTGATGGTTCTGTTTTTTGTTTTGTTTCTTGTTTGAAATCAGGCATGAAATGGACAGAGATCGACATCGAAGAGCTATACTATAAGTTAAAGACAGTGGCGGGGAGAGATCTTTAGACTGTACTTTAAACGAAAAATCAATATAGATACTCTGTAAAATCTTTAATATGTAAAATATATATCAAAGTAATTAAAATATATATTATTTAATTATGTTAAACACTGAACTAAGCTCTTCATTGTATTTTTATGCACACTACTCCGGCTAGACCTCATTACATAAAAATATTGACAGTCTGTCTAGCTGCCATCAAATATTTTATTATGTGAAATAATAATGCTGTCTGGGAACCACCGCCTAGGGATGACTAAATTACCTCCCAAAAAAAAAGCCTAGAGGTTGAGAATTTTTAAGTGCTTTCTCGTAGGTCTAAAAAAAAAATCCCCAAATCCCCAAATAGCTGTGACCGATTGACCTAGAAGGGTTTAAGACCCCTATTTCAAAGTCCTATGCCCCTGATTAAGAAGCCCACTTGGACTGCAGTTTATTTATATATTTATTGTTTTAATGTGCGCCATGTTTCGGTAGCAATCATGTTTTTTTTTGCCACAAGGTAATTATGTCGCACACTAAACTATATTCTGTATGTTGTATTCTGTTTGGGGGCTTCTCGTTTCGTTGTTTCGGCCAATATCTTTGAACCTAGGGCACTCTGTTGTGCGTGTGCTTATATTTATATATATATATATATATTGTTTTTTTAATTTTACAACAGAGGCTGGTGCTGCTATCAGGCCGCTCTGTCATTTTTATGATGGGTAATGTCTCGGTCAACGCTTTTAAGTCAAGTTCTGGGCCCCAACGATCGTGTTACCGGGGCTTTAATGGAAAGAAATGAGTTGGAGTGCGAGTTGTGAGCCGTCGGCTAGCTATGAGTGAATCCGGCCCATAATTGCTCCGAAGGCAAAGCAGTTCATGTATGATTTTTGTGGCGGGCATTAAAAACGCTCGACGCATTCGCCTGTCGGCTGAGAACGCGTTCAGAAGTTCGGCGCTCGTGAGCTTGCTTGAAAGTGAAAACTGAACGGATACAAAATAGATTTATCAGAGTGTTAAATGAGTTGAAAAATTAAAAAAAAAAAAATGGGAAAACTTATACTCTGCCTAAGCTTAATGGTGCTTTTGGCCTCTGCAAATCGTCGCATTCGTCGGCAGAATCGATCCCATCAGCTTCTGGCTGATATAGGCGTACGGCTGCAATCCTGGAATCCTCGGGCCCTGGAGAACGGCATCCAGCAATATACTTCGATTGATCGTAGTCTGCGACATCTCTTCCTGGGCACCCGACAGCTCACCCTGGGCTGGGCCCTGGGCAACATCGAGGCGCTGAGCAGCCGTGGCAGGCGCGAGGGCAAGATGCAGGAAAAGGTGTCCAAGAAGGTGTCCTTTCCCTGTCCCACAAACAACACGCGTTCCCCAAGTCCACCCACTTCGATAGAGCAACTTCGTCCTGGTGATATTGACATTATAGCTGCCTTCGGGGACTCACTCTCAGCGGGCAATGGCATCCTTTCCAACAATGCCATGGACATGATCAATGAATTCCGCGGGCTCACCTTCTCCGGCGGCGGTATGGCTGACTGGCGACGCTTCCTGACACTGCCCAATATCCTGAAGGTCTTCAATCCGAAGCTCTATGGCTTCTCGGTGAGCAACAGTTTGGTGGTCAACCATCGGCACTCCCGCCTGAATATCGCCGAACCGATGGTCATGTCGCGTGACCTGCCCTTTCAGGCCCGCGTCTTCATTGACCTGTTGCGCCGTGATCCCAACGTGGACATGAAGCGACACTGGAAGCTGCTGACGGTGTATGTGGGCAACAACGATGTCTGCTCGGATCTTTGTCACTGGGACAAGCCGGAGTCGTTTTTGGAACAGCATGCCGCCGATATGAGGCAGGCCTTCCGTTTGCTGCGTGATCATGTTCCCCGCCTGCTGATCAACCTGATTGTGGTGCCCAACATCCAGGCCGTGCTGTCCAGCATGACCCAGTTGCCGCTGCAGTGCTTTGTGGTACATCGCATTGGGTGTCACTGTCTGGTGGATGATCGCCTGACCATCAGCCAGTTGCGTGAGCGTCAGGAGACCCTGCTTCGGTGGCAGCAGCTGGACTTGGAGGTGGCCCGCCTGCCCGAATTCCATCGCAATGACTTTGCCATTGTGGCCCATCCGCTGCTGGCCAATATTACGGCTCCCAAGCTGCCCGGCGGTGGCACTGACTGGCGTCTCTTTTCGCACGACTGCTTCCACTTTAGCCAGCGCGGACATGCGATCCTGGCCAACTTGCTCTGGAACAGCATGTTCCTGCCCGACGCCCTCAAGCCGCGACCTTCCAAGGTGCCGGAGCTGTTCGAGCAGCTTGTCTGTCCCAGTCGGGAGCAGCCCTACTTTGTGGTCAGGCCCAGTTGAAGGTCAGCGGGCAGGCGGGTTGGGTTACCTTGTACACGGGGGAAAATTTGTAAGTGTTTAGAGATTTAAGAAAAAAGGACTGGTAGGTTTTGTAATATGAGGGGGGAGAAAGTAAGGATTATATTTAGGATATCTGCAGTTTGTAATTATTTGTATTTATTTAAAAAAATTATATTCATATTTTTAAATAAAGGGTTTACAAATGTGGTAACCTGTGAGTTTGTCTAGTTAAGAGCACCGAATTCAACAAATAATATAAAATTATTCATTTTAAGTAATATAACTTTAAACCTAAGGCTGTATTTTATACAAGTGCTAAACTGTTTATGGAATTTCCTCAAATAAATAAGTACAATAATCTTTTAAGTAAATAATTTCGTTTTCTATTATTAAACAGGTTCAAGGTAACAATAAAACCATAAATAAAATGTACAAAAGCCAAAATGGAGCGGATAGACACCCTAAGAAGTCTTAATAATTTATAACAAACACATGGGACATTGCAAAAATGTCTTAGTTTTATTTAAAACTAAAATTAAACAGATCAAAAGGCACGAGTCACAAAATGTTTGCAATTAAAAACAAATGTTGCTAGGAACATGTTAAGCAACATCTAAATAAAGAAACAATTTCCCAGAAACATGTTGGCAGATGTTGCAAAAGGACAACATAATTCTCATAATTATTATCCCATTTTTGCTTAAAATAACCAGACTTATTTATTTAAACATTTTAAGTGGAAGCTGCACACACTTATCTCTCCTTCTCCCCGCTCAGTCTCTGCTTTAGTAGCTCTTCTCCTCCTTCTCCCTTGCCCCCGCCTCCTTTTCAATTATAATATTATGCAATTTTTAATTTATATTTTTAATTAATTAAAAAACACTAAAAAACAATACCCGGCCCTCCTACTGTCCGGTATAAAAATTCATTAAAATACTTTTTTCCTTTTTTGCTTATGCAGCGAAAGAATATTTTTTCCGGCTTACAGTAAACACCTTCCCTCGCTCTCCGACCCCCCAAAGCGTGACAACGTTGCCTGCTTATTACATTTCCTCCCTTCCCCCAACCACCACAAATGCAGAAATTAATATATAAAAAAATAAAATCAAAAAAATAAAAGCCAGGCAACCGCATATGCAACGCGGAGGGCCACCTGCAAACCGGACAGTTGCCAATGGGCGGAGAGCAACCCCCAAAAGAATCCGATCCCGGACACATATGAAAAACAGCACAGCAAATATACAAAAAGGAAATAAAAAAAATATCAACAAAATCAAAAAGAGAAAAAATGGGATAAAAAGTGTATATACACACACACACACGCCCACTGCAAACAAGGCTGTGACGGGAGCGGTTGGGGGGGCGTGGAGCAATAAGAACAACAACGAAATTGCGCACAAAAAAAATGGTAAAAAATTGCGACTGCAGGGGGGACAGTACGGCGGGGGGGGGGGAGGCAGGAATTGGGTTGGAGAAATGGGGTTGTAAAAATTATATTAAAAATGCACTGTCCGAAACAGGGCGTAGCACAACCAGACACACATGCAAATACTCACACGAACCGCACGTGGCCCCCCGCAAAAAAAAAAAAAAGTAATAATAAAGTAGAGTTTTTTTTTTTACGGGGCAGGGCTCAGTTGATATATACACCTCTTGGATATATACTCGTACATGTGTGTGTATATATACCTTGCATATTTAAACAATTTTTGCGAAACTGTCCCGTTTCGAAAAATATGCGTTTTTATTTTTTTTGGGCTCCCCGGAAAAGTGGGATGCTAAGCAAACAAAACCAAATGAGAGCTCAAACAACCGAATGACGACACTCGGCGTAGATAAATAAAATTAAAAAATCTCTAGCCTTGATTAACCCAAACGAGAGCATTATCAGGAGAGCTACTGCCAACCCTGTTAAAAAAAATAAATAAAACAATCCTCGAAGGGGTCCACAAAAAAACGAAGAAAGAAAGCTGGCAAATGATTGCATAAATATAAAATGATGGCCAACAAATAAATGGATTGAGTATTACATTATTTATATATGTATGTGGTATGCATTTTTATTTCTTTCGTTCATGTATAAATCCAGGTTATATACTTTATCCTTTATAAACCAAAACTTATCTACAACTGTTTGAGGTATTTTATCTCGTCATCAGTTTTAGGCATCACATTGGTAATTACAATTAATCATTCATTTATTTATTTATATCATATGTATATATTTTATATCGTATATTTTTTATAAGGCAATAGTAACCAGAAAGTGTCTTTAGACCATAATCTTACCATAAAAATAATCCCATAATTTCAACTAGATTCCACATTGCCCCTCTGGTGACCACCAATTGGGGGCTTATGCCGACAAATCCATCAACACAGCCGCCACCAAGTTGAATCGGCCGGAAAATGTCTGCGTCTGCCCAAGAGGCTGAGGATATTTTTTGGTCAAGAGGAGGGCGGTCTGTGTGTGGATTGGTCAACAATGGTCCTTGGAAGGACCTGCTCACGCGCAGAAAAAAATGTCAGCGTTTGACATTAAACAGCGACAACATTTTCGTTTTGCATGCAGAATGCCGACACAAAGGGCCAGTACGGGGAGGCGACTCATAAAGCGACTGACAACCGCATGGGCCTCACTCTTCAGGACATCCTAACTCCTCCGGATCTCGGGATCCTGCATCCTGCATCCTGGTCCCTAGACCTTCTCCCGCTAACGAGCCGCGCTAAAACGTCAGCCAGACGGCATGAGGCGGGGCCAGTTTGGCGGCAATGGCGGAAATAGAGCAAAAGTTTTTCCCAAACAAAAACGTGAAAAACGAGGAGCAGCGACAAATGGAAAAAATGGCACACAAGCTACTTGAGCTTGAACCGGCGACGCTTTTCACATTTCCCACCGAAACGGCCATTCCATTTTCTGGTATTTTTTTTTCCGCGTCCAGGCATGCGGCTGACGGGTTAAGGCGGGACAGTTGACCACCAGAAGGGTCTGGACTGGACAGGGGCAGGCACAGGGAGTGGAGCAGGGACAGGGACGGGCACAGGACCAGGGACAGTCACAGGGGGCGCCGTTTCATTGTTAGCTGGAAACTCCCAACCCCCGCGTAATGGCAATGATTTTGACGTCTGTTTAGTTGGTCCTTTGGCCGGGTCCTTTGGGCCAACGCGAAGGCTAATGGTCATCTGCTGGCAGGCAAGACGAGGCGAGGATTCGAGGAATCCAGGCAGCTTCCTCTGCGGTAGATGCGTCTCCTGGTGCGTCTGTTTGGCAGCAACGGAAGCGTCTTTTAATCAGCGCTTCGTGGCAATGAAAACTGACAGGTTTTTGCGGGACATTCAGTGGGAAAGAGGCCTCTAGCCGTCGAAGTCATCTAGCGACAGGTTTTTGTGCCATTTCGATTGGACAATGGCTGAGTCGGTGTAAATGTCTGCGAGGGGAATGTAATGGATTCGATGGGTTGCAACAGAAATTGGAGAAGAAGAATTTATTTGTTACTTTACAGTTTTTAGATAATGTTTGCCTTCGATATTCTTAGATTGATCTGTCTTATAAGTAAGTTTATTCATTACTGCTTGAGGCTCTTTAAACATTAAGCACATAATATATGTATTTGTTTTACCTATAGTATTATTTATCTTTTAATCCACTCAAATGTCTGTAAATAATGCTTATTCCACATACATCCTTTTTATTTGGTTCTTCCTTCGCCTAACCATATCAGAAACACATCTCTTGCAGCATTTGCTTATGCCATTTTGCCATTGTTTGCCCTACACTTCAACGCACTCTCGTCATTGATCCAAAGGGGAATCCCCTTCACAGGACTCCCCGCCCAAAGCTTGAGCTGGCCTCCAATTCGAAACCCCAACACAGACGATGCAGAAAGCAAAGTTTTATTTTTTTTCTGCGCTTTATTTTTTCATTTTTATTGAATTTTCCCCAAGCCTTCCCGCTCCACAGATCCACAGCGGATCTCCCGGCTAACCCGCTTGCCCCGCCGGAGTGTGTGTGTTGCATTATGCTGGGACATACGTTTTGAAATTCCATTCCTGCGTAGGATTTTTTACCCATTTTTCATGCACAACTACCAGGGTGTGTGTGTGTGTATATGGTGGCACGTATGTTGCCAGGTTGCCACGTACGGGCTACTACGGCGCTAAGCTTTGACTTGGGATTTGCATTTTTTACGCGCTGAGGACCACCTTGCCCCATGCCCTTGTTTGTTGTTGGCGGTGGGGGTGGTGGTGGTGTGGTGCTGTTGGTGGGTTGAGTCCAGTGGAGCGAGCAATGGTTTCCACTTTTGCTGATGCCGTGATTTTTTCCCCCTTTTTTTTGTTTTTTAAAATACCCTTTGAAGGACAATTGTGATGAACTTCAAGTATTTTAAGTAAATTTAGAGAGATTTTTTTTAAGAGTCGAAATGAAAGATTTTTTTTATGTAAATGTAAATGTTTAAATTGTTTTTATTAACTGAAAGTGTAGGTTTTACTAAATAAATTTAAAAAATGAGAATATGAAAGGATTAACAAGACATAAGATGCATAACGCACATACATTTCCATGAAAGACATAGGATAAACATTGCTCATGCAAGTAGTTATTTTTTTGCTTTTCAGGAGCCACCTCTAAAAATCCTTTGGCGTTATGCATCTTGTCTTTGCCTTAAGTATCCTTTATAAATTATCCTTTAGAAGCTCCATCGGCTGAATCCAGTGTAATAGGTATCCCCAAGTCGCTTTCTTAATCCCGCTTCCATTGTGTGCGATTTTGTTATGGGTCTTCCCTTGATTTTTTCTCATAATTCCCTTCTTCTTTTCGTCCTTTCCATACATTCTGGCGCATTCGCTGTGTCCAGTTTTGGGATAAAAATCCATTTCATCATCAGGGTTTCCGCCGTTCGCCGCCTTCCTGCTGATGCTGATGCCGCTTTGTCTGATCGCGTTGAAATTGTAATGAGATTTTCTGTTCTGTTTTCGGGTAGATTCTTTTTTGTGTGTGCACACATTTTTTTCCGAAGGGTTGCCCAGCAATTTTCCGGTAATATGCTCCTCTCTGAGCATGTATGTTTGTCTATTTAATTTATGAAATTTATCTGCGACTCGCATCAGCCCGGCGAAGCTGTATATACTTTTTGCCCACGAATTGCGGTTGTCAAGTTGTATAACTGCGGAAAATGCACTCGCTCATTCATCACTCGGAACTAAGTTGGCAGACTGTCCCCTTACCTTATCCGTATCCGTGCCGTGCCGGGCCGTGACTGTGTCCTTATCCTTTCTGTCCCGTTTTCGGTTAAAATGGTATTTTTTCTCTTAGCTGTTTTTTGTTTTTTTTTTGTGCGGGTTTTTTAATAGATTAGACGCGTTTCTTCATTCCATTCTCATTCATCCATCCAGTTCATAAACGGGTCTTGGAGCCAGGACAATGCGTGAGTGGATTTCCTGGGGTTCTTGTGAGAGGGGAGGGGGCCCTGGACTTAGGGATCTGTCTGCCGCAAATGGATTTCTCTGCTAAGCAGCTTGGTCGGTGGGTGACAGAAGGTAATTGCGTTAATTGTGTGCTGGTGGTAAATGTAATTAATATTGTGACTCTTTATTTTGGTTAAGAAATTAACGAAAAAATTTGTCTAACTAAATTTTTAATTAAAATTAAGCTAGCTAGGTTGAAGCATAAATTAGTAAGGTTATTTAAAACCTTTAAAAAGCATAAAAACTATGCACTCCAATTTTTAATGTGAACTTTTTGTGGTGTACATTTTTTGTAGCATAGTTTTGGGCTCCAGTTAAAATGTAATAAAACACCAAGAAAACTTTATATATTTTCCCCGGTAGTAAACATTTCCTATATAAAAATATATCTACAGACAAAGTAATTCCCAATTTCCAATATTACCACTTAAAACCTTGATATTTGATTTTCCATAAAGCTCTCGCCATATCCGCAGTGATTTCCAATATTTCCTACAATTGCTAATCCTCTATTCCATGCTGCCTGTTTTCCCTTATCTCCAACGGACATGTACACAAATATTTTGCCACCCAAAAAAATGAGAGATATAAAAAAAGTAAAAATGAAACAGTCGACAAAACATCGCTGGCTATCTGTGCTGTTCGTACCTCTGTCTCAAAACAATACACAATTTCCAATTACGCGACAGTTTGTCCACTTCCCCCCCTCAAAAATGTTATACATATATATTCGCGTTTGTGCCCATCCGCGGACTGTCTAACCCTTTCCCCCATTGCAAAATCCATATCCGCCCGTTCGAAGCTTTGTTTGCCATTTTCTGTTGTTTTTATTTGCTATTCGGGGTGGCGGCAGGCTCAATAGCAAATTGTATTTAAAATTTATATAAAATTCGCCAGGCATTTGTTGTGACAACGTCTGTGTGTGTCCAACTGGCTGGCTGACTGTGTGGCACACGGTTATTCCTGCCCCGTACTACAATCAACGTTAAAAATTCGCGCGATTTATGCATGCATGGAGAAATGCGGGGAAAGGATGTTGGAGCTGGTTTGCAGTCTGTATAAATGGCAAAAAGCCTCTCTGTCGCTGCCTCTTCCTGTGCCGCCAGATCCTGTGGCCCTCCCCCTTCAGGGGCACCTTTCCCCTTCCCTCCTTTTGGTTGCCTCTTCCATGTGGCGGCGAATCACCAAAAACTCCGCGCTTGTTTATTTTATTGGCACGTAAATTTATGTGAGTCAGCAAGAGAAAGAGAGAGAAAGAGAGAAAGCGCCGCTTTCCTGCACTATATATATATATATATACATATGTATATTGTATGTACACAATTGTGTTTTGTGTATTTTATAAATAATTTTTGTTCGACGTGCAAAAATATGGACACACCCAGAAAAATGAACAGGGGAATATACACAGCGAATATATGATTCGCACATAGGTAAGCCTAGGTTGTTTCCGATAAAAGAGAGCTCTGCCTGGTAGACTTCATTTGTGATAAAAAATATGAGAATCCTATAAATGCAGGGTTTAAAAAGAAGATTTTACGTATCTTTTTTGTAAAGAATTGTGTTATTTTTTAGGTGGAATAAAAGCTTCACCTTATTTTCCAAATGTTATGTTTTAAAAGCTGTATCCTGGGAAAAGACCACACACATCTTAGTTATACTCTCAAACAATTTATCTTTAACTTTAAGAAAATAATACCAAATATATCATAGCATACTTTTGTGGGAATTTATAAAAGAATCAAGAAATGACTGTTAAAATCCCTTAAACAAGATTAAATCCCTCTTGTAACCGCAATAAGCCTAGGTTGTTTCCGATTAAAGAGAGCTCTGCCAGGTGGACTTTATTTGTGATAAAAAAATATGGAAATCCTATAAATGCAGGGTTTAAAAATAAGTTTTGACATATCTTTTTTGTAGAAAGTGTGTTATTTCTTAGGTTATGTAAAAGCTATCTCTTATTTTCCAAATGTAATGTTTTAAAAGCTGTATCCTGGGAAAAGACCACAAAAATCTAAATTATACCCTCAAACAATTTCTCTTTATCTTTAAGAAAATAATACCTAATATATCATAGCATACTTTTGTGGGAATTTATAAAAGAATCAACAAATG
Organism: Drosophila seguyi; assembly: GCA_008042675.1. Taxonomy (NCBI): domain Eukaryota; kingdom Metazoa; phylum Arthropoda; class Insecta; order Diptera; family Drosophilidae; genus Drosophila; species Drosophila seguyi. The sequence continues at coordinate 34,385 of VNJU01006619.1, read as the reverse complement.
ACTGTTAAAATCCCTTAAACAAGATTAAACTCCTCTTGTAACCGCAATAAAATGATTTTTCAATTAATTAGTACCTACAATTCCTTTCCCCTTCGGCGCTCACTCCTTTGTCCCAAGAATTCTCAATCACATGTTGTCCCAATTCCAAGGGCTTTTGGCATGGTCTCTTCTTTGGAACTGGCCAACCAAAACCTTTGACTGTTCGTTGGCAAAAGGCAGCCAACAATAACTGACCGAAAAGGACAGAGAAGAGCGGAATCCTCCAGCAACATCATCAATATGCAAAGGCCTTGGTCGGTGGTGCAGGAGGAGGAGGAGGAGGGGAATACGGCTAGAGAAGACGAGCGGAGACCTCGCTCCTCGCTCCTCGCTCCTTGCTCCTCTCTCCGTTCCCTGTGGCTGCCATTCAATGCGTCTCTGGGCTGCTCACGTTCACGTTCCGTGCCGTCCAATTATGCCTCACACATGCAAATGCAACGTGCAGCAGCAGCGGAATCCATACAACTCCCCAGCCTCAGATACAGCTACAGCTACAGGACCATGCCCAGCCCTAGATCCACACAGTCATCTCCTCCTACTCCTACTCCTCGTTATCCTCCTCCCTCGACCACCACCCAATCACTCGACGCGCTTGTTGGGCCCGCGAGGCTTTTTTGGCCAGAAGCGGCAAAGCGACACGAACCAGACCCAAACGACCAACGAGCAAACGACACATGGCTGGCATAACGTGTCCAGGGGCTGACCGAATCTGTGCACGGAGAGAAAATTCGAAGGAGTAATTTGGGAATTTTTTATTTCAATTTTAAAGAGAAAACAATGCAAATTAATCCATTTATCTTGATATCCGTATTTTTATAAATCTATCTTTTCATCTCTCCATTTATTTATTTGTCGATCTATCTGACTATCTATTTATCTATCTTTCTATATATACAACACTCCATCTATCTATCTATCTATCTATCTATCTATCTTGAAAGCTACTTAATTTAAATATCATCTTTAAAGTCCATACCCCAAAATAACTCATCAATCCCAAGATTTTCCTAATCTCCCAAAGAAAATACAGGAAATAAAACTAGTAGATAGATATTAAAATTCAAAAACCTTACCTTAGAATTTTTTAACATATTACTTGAATTTTTTCCCAGTGTCTGCGGTTGTTCCAACTGGACAGGCCTCGGGCGAATGTTTCGGGGGATCGGATCTCTCAACTCTGTTTCAATTTGCACCCACACAGAGACGCGGCAATCACTCAGCCGACCCACTGCACTCGCACCACGACGACGCACCCACTCATGGCTTGCCACCTATCCACCCATCTACCACCCACCGCCCACTCAACCGACCCCACTTTGACCACCCAATTTTTTTTCGCGTAACGCAGAATTTTCGGTGAAAGAGATGGAAGGCATTGCGGCCTCTCTCTCTGACTCTTTCGATCCGCAGCATCGACATATGGTTGTTGCTCTGCTTTCCTTCATTTTTTCCTTTTCTTTTTTTCTTTTTTTTTTTGGTCCTGTTGTTGCTGATGTTGTCCTGAGAGCTATGTGCGATTTATTTTCGGTTTCATTTCTGATTGGCAATATTTCATAGCAATGTCCTTCCTTTTTTTTCCTCGTTCTTTGTCCGTTTTTTGTTGTTCCTTGTTTCTACCAACTCTGTTCGCTGTGTTTGTGTATGTGCCTGGTATATTTGCATTTTTTAAATAATAACGAACAGTGGGAGGGACTGGGGCGGGGTGGTTGGAAAAAGAATATTCCTATATGGAGAGTAAAGAAAGAAAAGAAAGGATATTCTAGAGAAATCGGAATGGAAACGTGAAAGTCCGGTAGAGGTTATACTAGAGTGTGAAATGGAATTTTTGAGAGTGGTTCAAGAGCTTAATTTTATAATCCATCTATGTATCTATCGATTTATCTATCTTTCTATCTTTTTATCTATATAAATGTTTTAATTAGAATATTTTTGAGCTTAATAAACATATTTAGATGCTAAGAAAGGAGCTTCATAGACCCTTTAAAGCAAGTTTAACTCACTAACTTAAGACTTAGTCAAAGAGTGACACTTATTTTAAAAGGAAACTTAAATTTTACCATCTTCTATAAATTAATTTAAACATTTTAAAATCTTTATATTACTTAATCTCGGAAATTCTATTAAAAATTCATAGTTTAACTAGCAATTTTGTAATTAATTTTAGATTCCAACTACTTTTTTATGACCTTCAACTCAATATCTTTATTAGTTATATTTATTTACCAAATTAAACTCAATTTTTGTACCTTAATTCAATATATTTATAAAATTATCCCCAAATATTGAAATCTACTCCTTAATTTTCCTTTTTCTTTCTCCTTTTTTTTTGTACCCCAAAGTAAAACGTGTTAACCTTGTTTGCTCTTCTGATTTGTAAACCCACGATCCTTGGCCCGCCCTTTCAATGGAAATTGCTTTTCCAGCGCGACATTTCACCATTGACGACGCCTCTTGAGTGGTTGTGTGTGTGTGCGTGTGTTGCCTGTTTAGGGTAAGAAAAAAAGTAAAAAAAAAACAGATGCGAAAATGGTGTATCAACGTGGACCACGCGTCGTATAAGCAACGTGTGAGCTGCCAGCCTCCGGTCAAAAGGATAAACAGTTTTGCAAAAAAATGGCTCAGCCTGTTTGACTTGCCTGTCCTCTGGTTCTGCAGCTCGTATCATCAGGAGCCTGCGAGCCTGCGACAATGAATTCGCTTTGTCAGAGTTTTTTTTCTGTTTTTTTTCTGTTTTTTGCTGGCAAAATTGGTGCATGTTTGTGTTTGCGGTACTCATGTCTGTCTTGTTAGACTGTTTTCCATTTTTTAGCAAGAAATCTGTGGAAATATGTTTCATATTTATGCCGAATGTTGCTTTTTTATTTCGAAATTTAAGAGGAAGAACTAAATGAGACAAAGTATTCAAAGGAATCTTAAGATTTCTCCCCTTAATAATTTTTTAAAAATTTTAAACCAAGTTTTACATAAGAAAAAATATATTTTACAAAGTTAATTGCTTAGTTTCCTTGATTACTATTTCCAAAATATAGCCAAAATCCATTTAACCCTTAAATTGAATGGGAAATCGAATGGGAAAAAAACATCTTTTATAATTTACATTTCAATTATTTTCACGGGAAACGACCGTTTTGTGGGCTGCCATCAAATTGTTTGTCCACATTCAAATCCCAGCCAGCCACGCCTTTGCCCCATCCGCTGCATTTTGTATTTAATTTAATTTTTTTTTTTGGTTTGCCAATTATTTAAATAAATAATGGTTCGCTGAATCGTTAGGCGAAATGAATAAAAAAAAACCCGAAATTGAAAATTGCCAAATGCCAATTGAGGCGGCAAATGGCGGTGTTGCCTCCCCAGAGTGTGTGTGCAATGCAGCATAAAATATGCAATTATTTATTGGCAATTCGCATATATGAGTGGCACATCGCGTATGTATATATAAGCCCCTATATACACATAGTGCAGGCTACAAATGCAAATCCCCGCATATGCAAAAGTGTCTGCACATTTAGGGATATATATTCACATTTGCATTGCTGCTGCACCGCAAAAGTTTCATTTCCCGTTTTTGTCCAATTTCCATGGTAGCATCGGCAGCATCCCCTTCTCCAGAACCAATGTATTGGGAGGAAAGTCCAACAAACATCAGAGCCGCAACAAATATAATGACATATAAACAGCGTCAAATGTCAGACATTTTTGTTAGCAGACAATTTCGGGTTGTAGGGTTTGGAATATCATGGAAAATATGTATATATTCTGTTCTTTTAGTGCTTTCAATTAATGTTATTAATTTTTCAGTGGTTCTATAGAAATTTGTAGAGGTTTTGTAATCCTTCGAAGGGTGTATAAAACATCAGTGGGATTTGTAAAAAGCACAAACTCCCAGACATTGTTTCGTGAAAACATTTTTCTTTGACTTCCTTTAGACACTTTTTAAAGGGTTTAAGAACGTAGTAATTTCTGAAGTACCCTAAATTCTTATCTTTTATATTATTTAATACTTTTAGATATTTTCTTAAAGGTTTTTTTAAAAACCAAGTGTTTCCTTAAGCATCATAAATTATTATTATCTTTTAAAATGTACAAGAACCTTTTGTTTAACTTATTTTAGGAAAGAGATTTTCAGCTCTCTGCTTATTTATATATTTAAAATTAAAATAAACCTATAGCTTATCCTTGAAGTATAATATTTTTCAGAAAAAAACAGGTCATCTATCATTCTAATCACCAGCACTTGAACATATTTCCTGACAAAGAGCCCATCAGGGAACATATTTTCCAAATTTCTAGCACTTTTAAGATCTCATAATCTCATGCATAGGTTTTTATCAATGTTTTGGTAGAAATCCCTTCTCGGAACACTATTTTCGCTGCTTGTTTTGGCTGTGGTTTCATTTTATTAGCAAGTGTGGCTCTCTGCTCTCGGCTCGAACTAACCAAAAAGCTGGCTAAGCTCTGCGTTCGCGCAGCACTCTCTTCCCATAAACTCCAATCAATATTTCGGATATTGGCAATGCAAGGACCCAGGACATGGCAGCAACAACGATAGCAGCAGCACCAGCAGCAACAGCAACAACTGCGGTGGCAACAAAGACAGCGACACGTACCACGAAACGTTGCATAAATTTTGATGTCCCCCTTTTTTAGGGGGGAGGAAATTTCACGCCGCGGAGCTAGGATGACCGTGTGGTTGGGTGGCTCAATGCGGTTAGGCGCCAGCCTGCGCGTATTTCATCAGCCAGCCGCCAAACACTGTCCTCTCACTCCTCTGTCCCCCCGCCTCTGCCAGGTCATATTTCTGGCTCTGACCCGAACCACCGTTATTTATGTGGAGTCGTGGCCCCACTCCATTGCCCATATTGTCGTTGGCCCCGCTGGTTTAACGTTAATTTGCACAATTTTTGAGTTATGTCAATCGATTTCTAATGGGCGTCGCCGTGCATGCCTCGCAACGTGGTCGGAATTTCGAGGGTGTCCTCCCAATTGGAAGGAGGAAGGCTTCTAATTGAAACAAGTGATCCCGGGCGCTTGGTACCTTCTCGACTGCAGCCATCAAATGGGTGCCAAGAGCTTGGCTCTGTGATTTGGAAGATGTCAAGGTGGCTTTAGTGTCTTTGGTGTGTGGTTCTGGGTTGATAAAGGCTTTGCTAGGTGGGTTTGTACTGAAGTAGTGGCTTCTTATAAGAAGGTTTGGGTATAAATTCCACATAATAAATAAATTATTGCATGTATTTTCCTAGATAAATATCAAAAGATTAAATAGGGATTTAATTAATTAATTCATAATTTTTAAACTTAACATAAAAGCATTTCTTAGATTTGTGTGGAAAATCAAAGTTTAAAAAAATCATAACTCTGTCAAAAATACATTAAATTCTATGCGGAATACTTTACTGTGTTAGTTTTTATAAGATTTATAAATCTGCATACTTAGTTTAAAATTTTTAAAAATTTAATATTTTTATCAATTTTAAACAATTTTAATGATATAACCCCTTATAAAATTTTCAAAAAAACTGAAAAATTTTATTTTCCTTCGAATATAGCTAGATCGATGCGGCTGTTTATGCTGATCAAGAATATATATGATTTATAGGGTCGGAAATGAATAATTAATTGTGTGCAAGCTTTTGTTTTAATTATAATACCTTAAAAAAAATAAATTTTCGGTTCTGAAAACTTAAAATAACTTGAAAAATGTCTTCAACTTTTGTTTTTTTTATCCTTTCAGGATAGTTAGTTCCCCTTCTTACTTTTAATACATATTTTTACAAGCATTGCTTGATTTGTCATACCCTTTTCTTGTTAATTTGGGGTTTTAATTATGAAAAATACAATAATTCTATCAATAAATATTCCAGCTTCCACTAATTATTCGCAAATCATTTAATGGCGAAAATTGCTGGCAAACCCAAACTCATTCCTGAATAAGTTAAGCAAATTGCAAAATTATTGATGAATGAATGCAATTCAAATTGCATACATCGTTTGCCGTCTGTCAAAAATTATGCACGCAATGCCAATTTGAGAGAGCAGCCTATAAATATGCAAGGGATTTACGCAATTATCGCAGACGCCATTTCGAACCACACACACAGACACACACTCACTGCATCGGACATTTATTTATGACATTAATGCATAAAATAATATAAAAATAAATTGGATACCAAAATTCAGACCATGATAATTCCAGACGCGACGGAAACTGGTCAAATGTACTCTGGGACAGCAGTAAAAGGGGGATGAGCGAAAGAGGCAGTCAGACGCCATCAAAAGCTGTCATTAAATTCTGCAATTGTGGGTAGGGGGGGGTAGAGGGTGTGAGGGGGTAGTGGGTGTGGGGTGGCAGTGCGGAGGGTTGATAGAGGAAACCTTATAACCTGGCCAAACAAACAAACAGAAATTGCATTTTATATTTTATTCATGGGCTGGCAAAAATGCCGCGGAAAAATTGTTTGTTTATTCGCATTCTGCGGACACAGACGAGGGCCATGTACATATATATATATATATATCCATATATATGTATATATATATATATAAATATATATAGTGTTGACGGCACGAACAGCGCATGTGTACATATGTACACAACCCAGAGGGCGGTGCGCCATGGCCACCCGAAAATGCATTCAATTGCATTTGCATTGCCTACTTACTGGCGCATTTCAGACTCTCAAACACATAAAATCCATTGCTAAATAACGGTTAATGCTGCAACAACTGCGACTGCAAATGCAACTGCCACACCAATAACAACAACAACAACTACAACAATTGCATTGTTTGTTGTCTTTTCTGCTGTTGTTTCACCATTCGAAAATTACACAAAAAGCCCGTCGAATTTTAAATCATTTCGTCGCCACACGCCGGGAGGGAGGGGTATGCTCTGGCTCTGGCCGGATGTAGGGGTAGTGTTGGGTCCAAAAACTATACTTTGCCATTTTGTTGTAATTCCTTTTGGCAGGTCCCAGGCCCCACCGTCCTGTTGTTGCCCCCAGGCTGTTATTGCTGGTGTTTTTAATGGCGGAGGCCTCGTTATGCCCATCTCATCTCATTTCGGAAAAAGGAGGTTCCTAGATAGGGGGGATCGGTATTGGAATGGCGGCCAGTTGGAAAGCATCGTTACTGCAATTGGCTGTTGGCTCCTAAAATATGCCCGCGTTTTATTCAACGCTTTGTTGTTGTTGCTGTCCGGGGGGAGGGGGCTTAGAGCTATTTTCCACGTTAGTCAAGTGCTTGTCACAGGCGTAATTACGTTACAGGCTTTACGAGTCAGTTCGATGTCAAACAGCAAGTATTTACGGAATTTTAAATGCAATGTTAATATTTGAGGTATTTTAAGGATTAAAATTTATAGGGGGTTTAATGAATACATTTGGAAATAAATTACTTTTGCCTAAAACTAGTTTGAAATACGATTAGTGAAGCCATTTTAATGTTTAGTTTTACATTCTTTTTTAAGATTTAAAGCATCTGTGGTTAGTTAGTAACTTAAAAATAAATCCAAATTATATAATAATATATTATTATATATAATTATTCACATTACAACGTTTAGAAATAAAAATGTTCAAATTATAATAATTTTTATTATTATTAAGTCTGCTTTATAAAGTTTATGTTACAATTTTAGGGTTTCTCCTAGAGTTTATCAGAGTTTTTTAACTGAAATATTTATAAAGTTTACCTAGTACATTTTCTTCTTTGTTTATTATTTACAAAATTTCTTTTTTTTTAACAAAAATAGCACTAATAGGTCTAAAAAATTATGAAATATATTATATTCTTTATAAATATATATATATTATAATTCTACTCTATTTATTATATCATATTTATAATCTCAATCCAAATGCATAAGGCTTTTTTAAATTATAACTCCCCCAACCTCCATATACCATATTTTTTGTTAAGGCTTAATTCTTAAACAAAGATACTTGTTAAAGAATCAATTTTTTACCCCCTTCTTGGAAGACCAAAAATATTCAAATAAAAATATACAAATCCCAATGCAACTTTGCCCAATTCAACTCAAGGATGTCAAGGAAAAAATCCTTAGAGATCTCCGAATGTGTAGCAAGTTCTAGTCACTTTTAAAAACAGCCGAATAATTGGTATTACTTTTATAAAAAATGATTTATAATTCATTTTATATTTAATAAATTAAACCTTTACTTATTCCCAATTTCAAATGCTGTTCAATTGTAATTTCCCCCCTTTAAATAGCCCAACCTTTTGAACCAACTGTACTCCTGATTATTTGATTATATATGAAAATTGAGAGCCTAGCCGCCGTAAATAAATTCCATTTTGCATTTTAGCCACATTTTGAGAGGAATTCACTTTGTTTTATTTATGCACATACATACATATATGCCTGGCCGCAAAATGCAATTAAAATAATTTGCCAATAATAATATGCAAATTCGAGGCAAAAAGTGCCATAAAACCTGCGGGCTGCTCCTGCACACTCGACCAGCAATTTTGCTATCAAAATAATTATTTGGTAAATTGCTTTGTAAACTGCAGACAAAATTCGCAGACCGCAGAATGACAAAAACAAATGAAACGCACAATGCAAAAAAAAAAAAACGTGCGATCCAAGCTATTTTGCAATTAATCTCTAAAATAGACAAGTCCCCGCGACCTCCAGGACCTGCAGCACACATACCCATTAGATCCTGCCCAGTCCCCTGCGTCGCCTGCTTTATTAATATTAATTGAAAATAAATGCAGCATAAGCCGGGTCGGTCAAAGACCAGCTGGCCCTCAATGGGGCTGGGAAGGGAGCTGGGGGTGTATGAGGAGTGTGTGGCCAAAAATGTTGTAAAATGCAAATAATTAAATGGCAACCAATAAAATATGCAAATGAGTTTCGCGACACATAACCGAAGGGGGGTGTGGCTGCACGTGGGATGTTTGCATGATATAATGCGAGTCTCCTATTTGGCGCAATGATGAGGGCCTTGCTGCAGGACAAGTGCATTTTGTATAAGCCAAAATGGCGGACTTTGGGTTTAGTTGCATACAAAATATCTGAGCAGCAGCATGGTGAGCTAAAAACAGTTATTTACGATTTGTTTACGATATTTAAATACATTTTACTTTAGTTCTAAGTATAAGAGATCGAATATAACACAAAGAATAAGATGCGTAACGCAGTTTCTCTTCAAATATATTTCAGAAATCAGAGAGGAGAGAGAGAGAGCCTCTTTTTGTCAGCAGTTTTTACTTATCTTATTTATTGTAATTTCTAGGATTAAAATATTTTATTATACATTCCCAACTCTTGAATCCCCTTTAAATACTTATTAAAAAAAATCCCCTCTTTCCTTCCCAGGCACTCGACTACGATTGCGAGGTTCAGGGCCAACAGGACATTCCGCAGGCCATCCAACTGCTGGGCGAGATGAACAGCAATGTTAAGCAGGTCACAGATCTCGTCGAGGGCATGCTGCAGCGGGTGAAGCGCGGTGAACTGACCACAGAGTATGGCCTCAGCTTCCTCGAGGTTAAGTACCACATGCTGCTCGACTACTTGATTAACCTGACCTATGTGGTGCTGCGCAAATGCTCCGGCGAGACCATTGAGGGCGATCCCTCCATCGAACGACTCATCGAGATACGCACCGTGCTGGAGAAGATCCGGCCCATAGATCACAAGCTGCGCTATCAGATCGACAAGCTGGTGAAGACAGCCACCACCGGTGTGTCGAGCAGTACAGATCCCATACTCTACAAGCCAAATCCGGACGAAATGATGAGCAGTGCGGCCGGTGCAGGTCGGGATGGAGACGAGGACGATGAGGATGAGGCGGAAGCAGGCAGCGACAGTGATGAGGATGAGGATGAGGAGGACGAGGAGGATGGAGCAGGGGCTGCGAAAAAGCCGCGCAAGGCGGCCACAGCTGGTAAATCATCCGGAGTCTATGTGCCGCCGCGCATTAAGCCTGTGTACTACGATGGCGATGAGCGGGATGCGGACAAGGAGAAGAAGGCCCTGGAGCGGGCCAAGAAGCGAGCCATCACGTAAGTTTTATTGGAGTTTCTAACAGAGCTATCATTAATTATAATTCTTGATTTTCCCCCCTTAGTTCATCCATGCTGCAAGACCTAAAGGAAGAGTACTTGGATGCCCCCACTGAGATATCGTCGGGATCGCGGGCTCAGCAGATACTGTCCCATGCGCAAAAGGAGAAGCAGGAGTACGAGGAGACCTACTTGATGCGTCTGCCGGTGACCAAGGCGGAGAAGCATCGCCAACGCAAGCTGACCACGTTGGGTGAGTGCTTTCTAGCTTCCCTTAGCTGAGCATCCTTAACTAAGATAACTTTTCTATCCGCAGGCACACTGGGCGACGAAATTCTGGGGGAGATCAGTCGGGAGTCGGCGATGCGTGGCGATGGCAGCAAAAAGCGAAAACTGGCCAAGAAGGGCAAGGGCAAGAAGCAGCGTGGTGGCAAAAAGCGAAAGTTCCATTAATCGCTAGCAACCACTAAAAATAGTGACAAAAAGTTTTAGTTTGCAACAGAAAAAATACACATTAGTATATATTTCTTAAGATTTGTTTAAAGAATTATGCTTTTTTATATATCTTTTTGTCTTGAAAAATGAAACCTGGGTTGATATTTCATTGTACAATGTTAAGTTTTTCAATTACAATTAAACTTTTCTTTAATTTTGAAACCAGTTAATGTGTTTTTATTTATTTTTAACTCATTCTTAGGAGTAGTATTTGAGTTTGTTATAATTTTTCAGCTAACCATTTAAGAAGCCGTATCCAGCAAGGCCATTATATGCGTAAAAATAATTAATATTCAAAGTAATCTATAAAAAAAACAACCAACAAAACAAAATAACAAGTGCGCATTGTAAACTGCATACGATTTTAGGCCAAACAGTAATGCAAATTTAAGTTGAGCAAAAGATATGTGCGAGGAGAAACTAAATTAAGACATCCCCAAATATAAGAATCGAAATTCTTAATTCTAAATTGAATTTAAATCGAGAAACTTTGTCTAGTAACTATATTAAAACGCGAAAAAAAAGCGAACGAAACACTTTTCAAATTAAAATTGTAACTTAAGGCACAGCAAAATTATTCACTAATGAATAACAAATGTATTTCGTTGTTTTTAGGAGTCAAATCTAAAAGAGAACGTTTGGGCAAATATAAAATCAACTTTCGGAGTCTTTATATCACACGGAAAATGTTATGTTGAAATAGAAATTAATCCAAATTCCAATGCAGCTAAAAAGAAAATTGAAAAGAAAACCCCAAAACCAAAACCAAGAACTAAGAACAAAACAAAAACCTACCACTTCAGTGACAAAAAGCAGATGCCTTAACAAGAGACCGGTTTATACAGTAAGAAACGAGCGAAACGAGAAACAATTTAGACAACAAACTTTCAGTTGGCGTATATAAAAGCAATGATCGCAATAAAGACTATATAGAACTACGATAACGTAAGCCCCACCCAAAACAAAACAAAAACGAATACAAATACGATATTTGAGAAAGCTTTCAGACGAAATGTGGCGGAAAGTGGTTTTAGTTTCAACCAAAAATAAAAAAACTCCTAAAAACAACTGAATTTAGACACAAAATTTTATATATTTCTTATATATATATAACGATTAAATTAAGGTTAAGCGAAACCATTTTGGAGATCGAATAGATGCTACGTCCACGTGAAAAGATTTTAAATTGAGAAAAACCCAAAGCGAAGGCAGTTTACGATGGAGGGGGATGCAGACGATTGAGATCGGAGAACTATATTACAAAATATATAATAATTACTACAACTAAATGTAAATGATAAATACAAAAAAAAAACAAAATAATAAAAAACACAGAGTAGCAGTAAGTTAAGTAAGGCAGCAAAGCAAACAAGCAAACTTTTGGCTTTTACAACCAACTTTGACCGGGATGTGAAATTTTTTCCAAATTCTCTTGAAACAACTTTTTGGCTATAAACTTTAAAGACAAGCGCAAGCGTATAGGGCAGACAAGCGAGAAATTACCACATAAATGCAATAGAACTCGAAATTATTTACAGGCAGCAACAACCAGCAACAAGCAACAAGATGTTTTTAAATGTAATCAAATAAATTAATTTAATTAATTTATTTATGTTGAAAGCTGAAAGACTGAATATGTTAAAGTGAAAACCAAAATGTAACGAAAAAACAAAACGATGATACGATGCGACGATGTGTACTTTTCTCTCCAAGTGTATGTACGAACTTAAATAATTTTAATAGCCGAATTTCTAGCACAAATTTTAAAACGACTAAAGTGTATTTTCGTTTGTCCTTAGTTCCTTGTTTTTATCACCAAAAACGGATATATCAACTCTGTTCTCTTCGGTTTGAAATACATACGACATACATATAGTTTCCCATTACGAACAATTTGGTTAAATTTTTGTGTACGTATTACATATGAAAATGTGAAAAACGGAAAGCGGAAAACGCATGAACACGGACAGATACAAAAGTTAAATATATTGCAAAATGTAAAGACAACAAAACAACAAAGTGAAAGCAACCGAACAAAAGTCGCCTTAGCCAAGCACCACAAAGCAAAAAAATGAAACGATACGAATCGAAGTGAAACTAAAATTTGTAAAACCAAACAAAACACTAATCTTAACTACTTAATTTGTTGTAATTTAATGTAACGAAACAACAAAGCGAAACTCACACACAGCAGCAGCAGTAAAAGGATAAAGCAAAGCAAAGAAAACCAAAAAAAAAAAAAACAAAAGACATCTACAACAAAATAGTGCAAAAGTTCAAAAAGCATATAACCTAAATGTAATTTAATTTTTATAGCCAAAGAAGGGGAAACCGAATCAGAGGATTGGATCAGCGGAGAGATAGAGAGAGAGAGGATTTAGTTTTTAAGCAACTCTATGCAGTTCTGTGCGAAATTAATTGGTTACTTAGTGATAGATGCCCAGAGACACACAGAGAACGTTTTTAAATCAACACAATACAAAATTCGAGCTTAAATTATTTCCAAAAAAAAACAAACACAACAAAAAACATTGGTTCTCAAAATTGTTTTCTTTGAAACGAAAAGGAAAAACTTTGTAAAAATTGATATTGAATTGAGGATCAGTAGTGATGGGAAGGGACGAGCATGATGTGTTTACGATGTAATCTTTGAATGCTGGCATGTGGTTGGCCCATCAAGCATATATGTAAAATGGATCTAAGTTTAATTAATCTACCAATTACGGATAAGCAAACTATTATTAAACTAACACACTCAATTTCGAAAACCAAAAAAACTCTGAAACTGATGATAAATTACGAATTAAAAGCAAAACAAAAAAACCGAATGATTAAAGTGTTTTTTTATTATTTTTGTTTTAAAGGGAAAAGGAAGTTCTTGGTTTTAGGATAATCTATGGGTGGGAAATAACACTATGAGAGATTTTGCAAAGGATTTTATTCAACTTCCCAAAGGTAGGCTAAGAATACCTCAGAAATATCCTCCCTAACAAAGATATACCCTTCCTTACTCATACATACTTTACTCATTTATTCCAACCACAAACAACAAGTAGTTACATATTTACAAGATATAATTAATTATAATAATATAATTATATTTATTATTGCACAGAAAGTGTGTGTGTGTGTGTTGAGCTTGCAGCCTCTGTGACGCCTTTTCAGATTTCAGCGAATGTCCTGCCAAGTCCTAGACCTGCGGCTGCTGCTTCTCCGCCTTGAGTCGCTGCTTCTCCTTGAGCAGGGCATAGCACTCGGGCACCTTGTTGTAGAAGTCGCAGAGCTTGGACTCCGAGTTGAAGGCCAGGTACTTGCCGCAGTTATACAGTCGCGGATGTCCGTTGACGCACACAAAGTACTTCTTGCAGGTCTGCGGGTGGCGGTAGTAGCGCAGCTCACCCTCCGGACTGACGTCCACCTCGGGAGCAATGCCATCGACGGGATCGGCGGCGGGGCAGTTGAAGCCCAGGAAGGCCTCGGCATTGCAGTTGGCCACCAAATCGGGCCAGTCGCACTGGTAGGTCTCCTCGTTGAAGGCCAAACCCTCGGGACATTTGGTCAGACTGGCCACGCCATGGGCGCAGTTGCGGTAGACGCCGCACTTGGTCTCATCTCCATTCGGATAGAAGCCAAACTGGCGGGGACACTCATCCGTGCCATTGGCGGGCTGCAGACGCGCCCTCTCCTTGCAGGTGGAGTACGGGGCGTATGTGCATTCTCCGGTGGCCTTGGTGCGCTGATGGAAGAGCAGGCCATCGGGACACAGCTTGGCCACCGGCACATCATCCTGGCATTCTGTGTAGGCATCACACTGATCGCCCGAAGCGAATCTGCCATTGGGACTGGGACACTCGGGTGAGGCAAGAACTGTAATGAGAAGAATTCAAGGCGTTAGAAAGTTAAGATCTTGGTACATAAAGCATTACTCAAAGCGATCCATTAAATATTCCATAGTTTTCTTTTGAATAAAACGATTTTTTTTTATTATTGTGACAAGCAAAATGTGAACAATCAGATTTTTGCCAAGATCTTTAACTACAGACTAGAAAACTCGAGCAACCTATGGCCTTATAGAGCTATATATGGCCTTTTTGTGTCAAATCACAACTCGACTTCGATGGGACTTAGTTCTTCTTGGCATGCTGGCGGGCGGCCTTGATCTGGGCACCCTTCTCGCGAATGGCACTGCTGCAGTTGGGCACATTTTCGATGTCGTCGCACTGCTTCAGCTCCTGGTTGAAGGCCTGATCCTCGCCACAGCCAATGCGGCGCGGGCGTCCCTCGATGCAGATGAAGTACACCTGGCAGTTGTCCTGCGAGGGATGGAAGGTGTAGTCCTCCTCCTGCTCGCCCAGCAGCTCCGACTTGGGCGCCGGGGCCGGGCAGCTGAAGCCCAGGAAGGCCTCGGCATCGCAGTCCTCGACCTGATCGGGCCAGTCGCACTTGTAGGTGGCCGGATTCCAGGCCAGACCCTCGGGACAGTCGAACACGAAGCCACGGCCCGCGGCACAGTTCATGAACTGGCCACAGTGGCTGGCATCACCCATGCGGTAGTAGCCGAACTGATGGGGGCAATCCTCGGTGGGCTGGGCGGCCTGGAGGCGGGCCTGACCCTGGTTGCACTCCACATCGATGGGATAGCCGCAGGGATAGCCGGTGGACTTCTCATTGTACAGCAGACCGTCGGGACAGAGCTTCTCCTCGGCCACTCCGTTCTTGCACTCGATGTAGGCATCGCAGGATCCCGCGACGGGAGCGGTTCCGTTGGCCTCACGGCATGCCGCACCGGCGGCGGCGGCTGCAAGATACAACAGATGATGGTTAATGCGGCTTAATCGGACGCGGGGGCAACGAGCTTACCTCTAATGATTTTTATGATGAGAAACTGCCTTTATTTTTTTTTGCTTGATCTATTCGATATGTTTTGCTTTTTAACTGTGAGAGACTGGCGGCTGGCTGGGCGTGGGGCAACACCCGACCTGACAATGGCTCTCTCCGCGCGTTATTACAGACGCGGCTCTTGAAATTTTAATGAGTCGCTCGGTTCACACCCCGATTGTTGAACCCACGCGAATTGTTTGCGAATGTTAATTAGGTTTTTAGTGCTTTTAATGGGATTACACAAACTATGAGTGCGCTAGTGCTTTTTACAAATAATAATACTAATAAATTGAGGGGTTTATTGTGCTTTTTTTGTAGTATTAATCGGGAAGTGTTTTTTAAGTTGATTAAATATTAAACCATAATAATTTGTGTAATTTTATTTTAGGCGCTATCGAAATTTTTGTATAACTCTTCAGCTATATCTCAGCTAAGTTCCTAAGCTAAGCACCTAAGCTACTCATTATTTTATTATTATTATCATTATTTTCGTACTTAGTTTTTGATGAGCCACAAGTCCAATAAATTGTCCTTAAATTTGCTTTCGAATTTTACTTAACACTACTGAACTATATGGTTTTAAAAAATAAATTAAATTCTTTTTGGCTTGAGAATACAAAACAACTTTAAGAGTATCTTAAATTAAAAGCTATTAACATTTAAAGGTAACATCATAAAAATTATCAAAAATCAACAAAAATGAAAAATTTTTAAATGTTTATACTTTATATGCAGATTTCTAAATCTTTTAAAAACTAACACAAAAAAGCTTTCCCAATGAAAATTAGTGGAGTTATGACTTAGTTATGATTTTTTTTAACTTTGATATTCAAGCAAAAATTATATCCATAAATGTGGACTTAAAAAATTATCATCTTAAAGGTGTTTTTGGGAGAATCTAATGTCTAAATAGAAAATAATTGCCCGAAGATACACATTTTGTCATTATTATCTTAACAATGATACATTGTGCTAAATAAATTAATATTATACTGACTTAAACATCAGTATGAGTCAGAGTTTAGGTAACTCAAAATATTTTCCCATGCATTTACTTAGCAGAAACTCTTCAGTTCTTCACAACTTCCAGCATTTTCTGCTACTTAAGATGTTAAACTGAATTCAATGAGCTCCCCCTAAAGACGCAGAGGCGCTTAAAGGTCACAACAACCGGCTGGACACGCATCGAGATCGATGATGTGTCGCCTCCGGCTCGGCTCGGCTCCCCCCCTTAACATGTCTGACCGCTATACGCCGGATAAACCCGTTTCTTGGCCACGGAATCAAACAATGCGCCAACAGCAGCGACAACCAAAGGTTATGCAATATTGATTTTTGTTTCTCGCCAAGCGTGTGAATTAAATTTTTGGAAATTACTGCCTGCCTGACCTTGAAATATTAAAGAAATTTTAGAGGGAGGTACGAAAAAGTTTTCAACTTTGGTAGTGATTCGTTTTCCTTTCCGCATTAATTACGGACAATGCTCTTTCGCATTCGTGAGATTTCCTGGTATTGTGGGGAAATATTTTGTGAACTGAATGGATGAATATAGCACAATCTCTGACAGTTGCTTGCCTAATGGCACAATGACGTTGCTCGATCGAGTGAGCTCCATGTGTGTAATTGAAGATTATGTAAAATAAGTGTGGGAAATACACCGATGTCATTTGGTTTCATTGTGGGGTTTCAATTGAATTCTCCGAGTGGGTGTAGTGTGTCTGCCTTTAATTTTAAAAGCGTCGCCTAACTCGGGTGTAATTAAAGTCTGGTCATTAAATTTATCAATGAAAGGTAAGTGCTTTATATTATAGATTTTATGTTCTATAGTTTCTAAGGTTTAAATTTATTAAGCATAGTTTTTTAATAGAGTTAACAAATCAAATAAGGCTTTAAGTTCATGTTATGTAAGGTCTGGTCATTAAATTAATCAGCGGAAGGTGTGTACTTTAAGTTATAGATTTTGTATTCTATACGTTTTAAGGTTTGAAAATATTATTTAAATTTTCTTAGAAGAGTTAACAGCTCAAATGGATCTTAAAGTTGCTGTTTTATTGATTCACATCTTTAAATAATTCACACTTTCGTTTTAATTAAACGAAATGACATAGGCAAACCTGTTAAGTCAGATCATTGCTCAATTTTACACTGTTTTTGCTTGGATATATTTCAACTTATTTTCTACGCAGGGTATAGGGTATATATATATTTACATATATTGCTCCACAACCGATTTGAATGTGCAAAAGTTTGTGACCAAAGTCTTTCGTTTTAGTATAATTTATTTTATTTTGTATTGTACTAACCCATTGAGCCAAACATGGCTAGGCACAGGAAAGCACTGATAAATGTTTTGGCCATTTTGAGTGTGTGTATAATATATCCTTTTGATCCTGGTGAGCACTTAAATTCAATATAAATGGAGAGCTGGCGCGATGCTCTGCCAACGAGCTGACAATTTCGACTGTTTTGCGCTAGAAACGCAACGCAGATATTAACTGGTAAAATGGCAAGCGACAGCCTCTGCCGAAGCTTCCACAAGATGAGCAGAGACGAGCCCGGGGAGCTTGGCTCTGATCTTCCTCAAGCGGTTTGGGGGATTCGCAACAGCTTTTTTGCCTTTGCCGTCGAAAGCCTCAGTCTGTGTCGGTTGCAATAAAAGCAAACATGTCAATAAATAACGAAGCCAGATCGGATGGCATAAATTTCAGCGGAAAAAAAGTTCCAGTCTCCCCGCTCACAGATGAGTCAGTTTTCGAGAGCCACAGCAAGTTCTGCTCTCGGTTTCTCAGCTAGCAACTGTCTTAAATATTAATCAAAGTAACTAAGTTTGTATTTAATTTATGTTAATACGAAAGCCGCCTTTTTCGATTTGCATATTTCGCACTTTTGTTTTCGTCGAACGTCGAAAAATCACAAAATCAAAATCAAAAGAAACCAGAAAATCCAACTTAAAGTCAAGGCCGACTGCGCCCCAGAGAGGGAGGCCGTACCAATCACGACAAATCTGACAATGATCTTGGTATTATTAGGCTTGGGTTTAGGATTTTTAGAAGAACCTGAGCTTGTGTGGCTCTGTGAATACCTTAAATTAAGTAGTGACGAATGATGCAGCAAATGTCATGAACTGGAAAAACAGGTCCAAGTTTGATTCAGAGACTTGTACCTACGTATGTTACTCTTCTTTTTCTTTGGCGAAATTCTTGGCTTACGCAAAGGATGATAATTTATTCAGCAATTAAATACACGTTTCTTGGTCACTTTTAAATTAGTTCTCTTTATTTTGACATTTTTATATGTATACTTCCATCAGTTGTCTGGTTTTAATTTTATTTCTTTTGTGTTTGTGTGTAGCTTTCCTTAGATTTTAGCTAGTAGTCCATGCTCAGCAGATTTGCACTTAACTCTTACAAAAAATAACCATACATGTACGTATATATCTATATAGACATGTACTTTCGTACTTGAAAAATATATATATTTAGATATATATATATCTACTGTATATGTCGAAATGCTGCGATCAAAGACAAAGGATAAACTAAGGACTAAGAACTAAAAGGAATTAAACAATTGGCAGGCTGGGCATCATCGTTAAGAAGACTCATTAAGTAGGAATACAAATACTTCAACTGACAGCGACTCGAAGATGGGTATATATAAAAAATAAACCACTTTCATTTACTATCTATGTACAAATATATCGAGTTTAATACAATATTCCGTTCCGTTTATGTACATACAAAAATATGCTCTCTTGCAAACACAAAACGTTGCCAATTTGAAAGGGGGAAACTCGGGATCCAGCTGGGTTCAATATAAATATTTCAGATTTCATATTTCATATATATCATATTTCATACATCATATTTCTTTTCGTTTTTTTCTAAGGCACTTTTACACTTTAATTCATACAAATGTACTTCAAATTGTTTATTCTATTCGTGTTTTCGGTATTCCTGCTCTTGGCTACTCTGCTTTAACAACATTGTTTAGGTTTAGTGATATTTAAGTCTTACTAGGTGAAAGTATAAAGTCAAAGTTCTACGTAAATTTCTTGAGCGAATAAATCTAACTAAGGGTTGATCAGCCAAAGGGGGGTTTTTTTGGGCCAATCCAGAACCCATGACAAATAAATACAAACACCAATTGTTGTTGCATGTTGTTCCCAAGTCACTTTCTGTTTTGTTTTTGTGTTTGTTTGTTTGTTTGTTTGTGTGTTTAATGTTCAACAACATATGCAAAATCCGCTGTTTCCCAGCTAAGTACTATACCTAAAACTTGCTTAGACACTACTTCCATACTTTTATATATTTATATATATCGATAAGGCCTACTCAACAAAAACCTTCAGCATTTCACTCCCGGAACCGAATCGCGGATTCGATTTCACAAATATGTTTTTAACATTTATATGTGCACAAGTCTGACTTAATATCCAATAACACTAATAAAAAACATATACAAAACTAATGTTACGGTTAGGTTTAATGCATAATGCCTCTTACTCCTTACTAATTAGGTTTAACATCTCCTTGCTCCGCCTCGCTTTACTAGTACAAATATCACGGTTTACTTGCGTTTTAGGCCCATCGAAGTCGCAAGCTTCAATGCCATAATTGCTTTGCCTGAACAAATCAATTCTCAGAGTGTTGTGTGTGTAATATTAATTGTGGTTTCTTGTTGTCTTTAGCTTTCTAATTGTATCATTAACTCTATTACGATTTAACCCTCGAAAGTCTATGTAATACGTAGCAATTCAACGCGAAACTTGTTGTTGATTTTGGCCCGGCATCGGTCTAGTCTACGTTTTGGTCTCTGCAGTAAGTCTACATTGCCCAGGAAAAGGAGTGTGTGTCGGTGTGTGCTAATCTATGGCAAATACGAAAACACATAAAATGGTTAGACTACTCGGTTTGAGTATTTCGATAAGCAAGGCATAAACCAAAAACAGATTCAACTCTCGCGAATGGATGTGTATGGAAGGAGAATTCAGCTAACTAAAAGATAAACTTAAGTTAATGGCTAGGACTAAGAGTAACTGATAATGACTGCCTATGAGTAGTGGAAACCCGGCTCTCCGAGTCGAGCCGGTTAGCAGAGGAAGGGAAGTAGTAGTGACTTCAAGTTGTCAAAATCATTTGTGTGTTGATATAATATTTACAGGAAGCTTTTGGAAGTAAATCCCATTTCTACTTGGTTGCGGAGTTGAAACCAAAGTAGAAAAGAAGGGGAATATCCTGACCAACAGCAGGCCTACCTGAAGATGTCACACACTCATAACCTGATCGCTATCGCTAAGCCTAACTACCTCTACGTAAGGCTCTACTTAAACCTAGGGCTCTCTCTGTAGCTAATCGTAAAACACACACACTTGCAGTGCGCATCCAATGCCATAGAGGGGGATGATTCCCCTTCGGCCTACAGCATTGCAAATAGTAATAGTGTTGTTGGTTGTAGTCTTTTCGCCTGCGCCAAGTCCAAGTCCTCTGGCTGAGCTCAGCTCGGTCTCAGAATTAGTTACTATATCGCACATCCCTTGCGCATGCCGTACATGATCTTCAGCTCCGGATAGATGATCTTTCGTATCAGCTGATTCGTCTTGCCCGACAGCATGGCCCGTCGGTTGTCCTTCTTCAGCACCTTGATGCCCGGCTTGTGGACAAGGAAGGCATTGTCCAGTATGTGGAACTCATAGTCCAAAACGCACAGCGCATAGCCCTAGGAAAGGAATTACAAGTTGATTATGATTGTCGACATCTAAGACCAGAGGGACTCACCTGTGGCATCTTGTCGCTCTTGCCCTCCCAGCTGAGCCGCTCATCGTAATGAGGATCTGCATGAGTTCCTATATATATCGGCTCCCAGTGGACATAGTAACCAGTGCGCTTGCCTGTGGGGTTGCATATAGATTAATATCTTCGATTTACATGTAGGTTTACTCTTCATACCTATGTGAAACACGCTCAGCTCGTCCGTTTCGTTGGCTGACATCCATTCCTTGGACTTGGGCACTCCATGGCAGCTGGCACAGACGCGCTTGTGGAAGGGTATGGCCTTGCCGCTGCGCAGGAACTCCTGCAGCTCGGTCTTGTCGTGCGGCACCGGTGAGTTCTCCTCCACCTCGAAGATGGCCAAAGGAAAAACTCTAAAAATCAGCGCATACTTTAATAAGGAAACGGGATAATAAGAATAACTATATATAGACCTGGGCGCCTTGCGTCGCAAATACTGCTCGTTGCGGGCTATCATCTCCAGGAACTTCTTGACCAGACCCGGATTCGGATACAGCTCAATGTCGGAGGCCAGTATAAAGTGTGTTAGCGCCGAGTCGCGGGCTATGTTGCGTCCCACATTAACCGGATACAGCAGCTTCTTTTGCGCCTTGTACAGGTGACCCGAACTGACGTTGAAGTACGGGGCCGGCAGGGAGCAGTTATAGCCGGTTTTGAAGACATCATGCGGCTTGGGCACCGACTTGGGTATGTGCTTGGTGCCGAAGTAAATGTGGAAGGTGGTGTAGGCTCTAACCAGATGGCTGCCGGGCAGACATTCCCTCAGATACCGAATAGAGTCCAGAGTGGGCTGGAAATCCGTGCCCGGCGCATGCATGGCAATGCTCACGGGCGCGTTCCAACGCTCCAGCAGCGGCACCAGATTGTCCAGAAAGGTGTAATCCGCGTGCGTTGTGTACGTAATGGATTCGTGGCACTTGATCTCGCCGTGCTCCGCTCGCACATAGTTCTGGAGCACCCAGAAGTCGCCGCGCTGCAGCGTCTGCTGGTGGTAGTCATGGTCGAAGCAGTTGATCAGCGAACGGACTCGCTCCTCCAGCTCCTTCTCGTCACCGGTGACAATGTAGCCCTCCGCCTGGGTGTTGTTCACCTCGGCGGGCAGGCCGATTCCTCCGGCTCCAATGTTGCCTATCACTTGGGAGGGATCACTGCCACCATTGCCACTCTCATTGGCCACGGCCGGTGGAGCTGCTGCCGCGGGATCAGGCGCTTGAGCAGCCACCACCGCCGCCGCCGCAGCTGCTGCTGCTGCTGCAGCTTGGGAGTCGCCAGCATTTGCCTGCAGCTTCTCCTCGGACTCAAAAACTTCGCCCGCCTGCTTGAAGTAAAAACAAATGTTACTAAAAGGTTTTGAAGAATTTAAGTTTAAACTTACATTGGCAGGATTCTTGGGCGTCGGCGGTTGTTGCGGCTGCGACTGTTGCTGCACCTGCGCCGCAGACATGGCTCCGTTCACCTGCAGCATGGCCTGCACAGGCTGTTGATCCTGCAGCATGAAGCCGCCGCCGTTTGTGAAATTATTGCCGCCACCAATCATTAGTTGGCTGCCAATGTACAGGATTACCGCCACATTGATCAGGATGCTGCAGCGCAGCAGCCAGTTGCGGCGGGTGAACATTTTCTGGCCCAAGGGCTCAAAACGCATGTTGTAGCTGCAATAAATAAATAGGGAAATTGATTAATTATATATTTAATTTTTTTTTTTATATAAAGATAGCAAAAAAAATGTAGGTATTAAGAACATAATGTAGTATTTAAATAGTTTAGTTTAAAATTTAAGTTTATTTTTTACATGAATTCACCGATAGCGACACCTGGCGGCAGAATCAGATAGCCGCTGGCTTAGCAGTAACAGCGCAAGTTTGCTAACAGAACGATAGATGGCGGTATCTCATCTTCCAAAGTTTTAAGGCTATTGGATTATTGTTTTCATTTATTATTTCATTAGCATTATAACTATTTAAATTATTATTTTTTTTATTCATTTAATATATTTAATTTATTTTTTATAATAATAATTTATTTATTTAATTATAACTTTGCCGGGTCTTATAATTTCAGTTAAAAGCTTGAAACGCAGTAAAGGAGTCATTTCCGACCCTATAAATCATATATATACTTGATCAGCATAGACAGCCGAGTTGATCTAGCAATATCTGACAGAAAAAAAAATTGTGACCCATTTTTTTCAAAATTTTATACATCATTTAAATTGTCAAAATTTGATAAAAATTTTATTTCTTAAATGTTTAATCGTGGTATGCAGATTTATAAATCTTTTAAAACCCAACACAGAAAAGCTTTCCGAATCAAAATTAATGCTTTATTGGCTTGTTGATGATATTTTTAAACCTTAATTTCACACAAATATTATATCGATAATTAACGATTTTCTATATTGAGTTTTATTGGGTGGAGGTGATGAAGAACAGTGGAATGATTGTCATATATTTATATTTCAATTCTTTATTTAAATCTTAGCAAAATAAACATATTAAAATTGAAGGAGTATAAAACAAAATCCTAACAAAATGTATTTATTTACTTCTTTTATAAAAATATATTGTTCAATTTATGAATAAAAACTTATCTGCCCAAATTATTGGATTTTCTTAAAACTTTTTAAGCCGGATTAATAAGAGTAAAGATAATAAGAATCTAAAGTTACAAAAGTCCTTCTAATAAGCAGTTTTAATAGCATTGGCTTTATGTTGAAATCTCTATTAACATTTATTGCTCTAAAACTGTTAACTGATAAAAAATTCTATCCCGACACCATTATTACATTTTAAGACCGTTTTTTACTGATTATTGACAATCTAAAATACACCTCAAATAACAATGTAAGTAACTAAAAATAGTAAGCATTATAGTGGTTTTTATTTATATAATATATCTGATGTTTTGCCCCTTGATTTCAATGAACAAAATCAGTATTGTCTGGGCCTCATTATCGCTGTTCAGAAGCCAAGTTCCATTAATTTATAAACACTATAAATGCCGATTAGCTATCAGACTGGTTTTCCAATAACCCTTTTGTTTGTCATTAAACACTGATTACGCCCGACAATTAGGGCACACTTTATAGCCATAAACGGGACTATGTAGTTTTTTAAAAGTGGAAAATTGCATTAAAATCGTACTCCATTCTCTGACATAAAACAGGATTTAAAACGATTAATCTTTACTTAAGTGCACAGTCAAACTTTATTATTGATCTTTGCCGAAGAATTACACAATTAATTAACGCACAATTTACTATATTATAAATTTGTTATTGATTTCAAATTAATTTATAGTCTGTATTTTTTCCGCTTGCCTTTTTGCAGACTCCATTTCCGCGCTGAAAGTCCAAAGTGTCGGACCCTTCGAGTGAGACTGCTTCGGCTAGCAATTCTCTGGCAGGGTTTCCCCTACTTTCCAAGTAATTTTTCTCTACTTCTCCACTTACGTAGAGTGTTTGCTTGCATGGCGTTATCTCATTTCCATGATTAGTTATCATTCGGCGCAATTAACCAAACAAAGTGTCGCACAGGAAGTGGCTGCTACGTACCTACAACTGCAAATATACATGTTTTTGTTTACCCCCAGACGCAGTATTATTTTTATTTATTTTTTTTTTTTGAGTTGTTAAATGGCATTTCAAAATTACTAAGCTTCGCCCAACCAACGAGGTGAGCTGGAGAACTGGTTTCGACATCAATTTTGCGTGCTGTTTCCCGGAATTAAATTTTGCGAAAGTGCAACGACATTTTGGCAGCGACAACAATATCATTAGTCAGAGAGTCAGCGAAGGCAGGGAGAAAAATAATTCGGGAGTAATGCAATATAATTCTGATTTATTCCGTAAACCTTCAGCGTCTTTAGGTGCTAGCACCAGCCCACTTTCAGAGAAACTTTCCCCCATTTAAGGCTCATGCGTGAGTCTGTAAAATCGTGTGCCAAATTTGTTTAAAAAAATCATTTCAATAACAATGTTATTTCCCCCCGCACGAAGCATCCATATAAAGCCTTTGTTCATGTCACTTGTGCTGCCTTATAAGTCCAACAATTAGGCTGGTACCTCCTCACCTCGTCAAAGTGATCGTTAAGTGTACAGATCTTTTGAATACAAATTCATGGGCAGCTTCTGGAGATGACGGATTCATTCATTAGCGAACAGCACACCTTGGGGGTCCACACGAGCGCCGAATTTTTCAAAACTATCCAATGGTCTTTGGGCCGAGTTTGAGTTCATTGCACCATCGACAAGTGGATGGATGGATGGATCGGACGAGTGGACCTCCCTCCTGGAGGTTACCAAAATAACAGCCACCGGTTTTGTGTGTTTCTAGGGCATTGTTGGATGATGAATTTGCATAGAACCCGGCAGCGGTGCTGGTGACTCCAAGAGACCCTCAGTAATAGTAATCCGCACTCCACGCACACAGGAAACTGTATGTTCCCGCCAGGGAATAGAAACTACACAACCACTGCTCTGGCTGAATAACCACCGAAAACAACCGGCAACCACCGACCCACCGACCAACAAAAAACAGCAAACAGCATCACAATCTGCGGTCTGGCCGGCGGGCAATTTGATAAAAGTAGAAATAAGAATGAATGCCGAGGTTGCATGTCTTGACCATGGAGTACTCCTTATTTGGTGATTGGTTTTTCTCTCCATTTATTGCTGAATTATGTACTATCGAGAGTAGATGTTGAATATAAGATCGTAGTTTAAAGTAAATATTTCATTAAATGTAACAAAAAAGGAAGCAAAGTCTAAGTTTATAAATCCCTTTAATAGGATTTCGACTCCTCCTCTTAAACTATTAATACAATTCAGATTACTCAAGCACTTGGAGGTGCCAGATAAATTTGCATTTTTTCTAAGGATGTACATAAGTAAGACCAAAATCCCAATACTCCCTTTCTGTATCCGATTACTGGGTACCAAGTCTTAAGCCCCATTGGAGAAACACTGCTAGGCAACAAGTCTGGGCTTCAGTTCTTTTTTTTACGATCACATTTGGCATCATAATCGTGTCTACGAGCTGCTTCGACGGCTGACAGTTTTTATGATTTTTTGTGGATTCTTTTTCTATATCTTGTTACTATTTATTTTGTTGTTGTTGTTATGTCCCGGCTTTGTTTTCTGATTTTGCTGGCTGTGTGACTTGTGGCGGCTATGGTGATTATGCAGAACAGAAAAGCCAGCCGTCTGACGTACAAAATTTGGAGCAAAACGTGAGAATTTTTACGAGTTTCCAATTTGCCAACTGAAGTTGTGCCCAAAAAAAAGCCAACAAAAAATTAAGAAGGCAACCTGAAGTGCGACACACGTTTCGTTGGTAACAATGAGCTTGAAACCCACAATGAATGTGGGCTGCCACATCAAGATTGATCTCATTCTGATTTCTGAATATATTTTTGTAGTTGAGATCAGAGAAAATAGAGTTCATTGGAGTATTTTAATTGAATATTCTGCAAGAATTTTAATTCTGCTTTAAAAATTAACTTTGATATTGAGTCTGAGTACAGACTCAGCAGTTGCTAAGTCGAACCTGATTTGATGTGGTACAGATTCCATCTACCTATTGACTTTTTGATTATTACAAGCTTTTTGTTAGCGAGCTCCATATCCATAGCCAATGTGAATAATAGCTTCCAATGGCATCCGAGTGCGACTTTTGCTCGGACTCACAGCCATTTGCCATTTGAGCAAACAATTTGTGCTGCTGCTGCGTCTCATGCCACGACTTTTCCAGGCTACACTGAGATGTTAGCAATTAATTTTAAATATTTGTGCAATAAATAAAAATAAAAATATAAAGAAAATGATAAAACAAAGACTGGTATGTAATGTAAATATGTTTTGTTTCAAAACATTTCCTAGTTTTTCATAAAAAAAGTAAGGAAGATCCCTAAAAACGCAATCCACAGTCGAACTTTATAAAAGGAGAACTTCTAGTAACACAATTATATTTTTTAATAAAATATAACATTAATTTTGCTTTTAATAAAGTATATATATTTACGAATTTCAGCATTATTTTCACGACTAGTATTTTCTTCCAGCGTAACCTCAGCATTCGCAACTTT
Organism: Drosophila seguyi; assembly: GCA_008042675.1. NCBI lineage: Eukaryota > Metazoa > Arthropoda > Insecta > Diptera > Drosophilidae > Drosophila > Drosophila seguyi. Next base: position 7,059 of record VNJU01006619.1, on the reverse strand, counting down.
GCCATGAAGAACAGATGATGACGGGAGGCGATGACGAAGATGATGGCGGAGGCAAGGATGGCTGGCGATTCCATGGGGCGAAGAAAGAAAAATCCATCGAAGAAATGCCAAACTGCAATTGACTTGCATGACCATAAAAATTAAGTTATATACACCGAGGAGGAGAACGCTGTAGCCCGCTGAGGTTGAGGCTGCCGCAGCTAAACAACTAGCAACTAAAGCGCAAAAATAAAGTCGGGTGAAATTGCTGCTGTAATATATTTTAATAGCACAGAGCATGGCCGGAAAAGTCCGGGCTGCGATCTCGACCATACTCGTTAGTCCGTCCGTCGGAGGCTTCGTTTCGCTGGGTCGTTTGGTCAGTAACCAGTTACCAGTTGCCAGTCGCCTGGCAACAGTCTTGGAGCCGAGCTGGAGCTGGAGCTGAGGCAAGCCGAAACTCTCTGGTCAAATTCGATGCCCCCAAAAGCCACCTCTCCGCTCTCTCCGCCGGCTGTTTGCCTTATTATGTCTAATTAGATTGCGCTGGCCCGTCGCTGAGTATATTTCCAGCTGGATGGGAGCACCGGCCAGAGAGCACCCAGTGCCCAGTGCGGAATGGAATGGTATGGAATGTCTTATTATTTTCCGTTTTCGTGTTTTGCCTCTTTCAGAAAATTTCTTTGACGCGGGCCCCGGCGAAGAATCGTTTATGAAAACGTTGTTTGTTGTTTGTTTCTCTGCCCTGCTCTGGCCCCACTCTGGGTTTCTTTTCTTTCATTTTTCCCCTTGGTTATTTTTGGCGAGGAAGTTTATGAAGTGATTGGCTTAGCTGGCTGGCTGGCATCTGCTGGTTGGTGGGCTTAATGCGAGGCCCGATCGAATTGTGGGTGAGATTCAGTGGGGCAATTTATACAGTTCATTTGCAGTAGCTTTGAAATATTTTACATCATTTATAAACAATATCTTAAAAACGAGCAGGAAGGATATATGGTGTGACATTGAAAGCTTTTTTGAGTTAAAGATTAAGTATTCTATAGAGGAATAATAAAAGATTAATAATTATTATAACTATAATGATAAATCCTCTTGATCATAAATATTTGTATATTTATAACAACAACCTTTGGAGCAACCTACACATAAAATATAACCTTTAAAGTTCTTAAACTGATTAATTTTATTTTAATAGTTTTTGTAGTTATTAATTATTTGACAAACAAATAAATATACAAGGACAAGATCTATCCCATTAACTGATAACAAATAAATTTCAATTAAATTGGAAATTTATCTTTAAGAAATCAAAGACTAGACCATTTTCTATATAAAAAATATCCTTATATTTAAAACTACAAACTTTTAAGAAACAGCTACGAAAAAATTAAGACTTCAAACTCATTAATTTCATTTAATTTGTTTTAAAAGTATTAAATATCATACAAGTCTACCTGTTTAATTAACTAATTACCAATACATTCCAAATAAATTGCAAATAAACGGAAGGAAGATACATATACAAAGCCCCCTCCCCAATCAATAGATAAACAGATAATTATCGATAATTGCGCATTAATAAATTCAGCCAGGTTCCCACCAAGAGTGCCAAGGGTTTTATGTGCCTTTAATGATGATACCTTCGATGGCCAAAAGCTAATGGGCTTTGGCCAGGAGGAGGAGGGGCAATCCAAGTGGATACTCTTCGGGCTGTCACCTGCGATGTTGATGAATGCCCCAAAATACCTGTCACGCCGTGTTTGTCCGAGAAGAAGAACATAACGGCACAGGACACACACCAGGACCAGACCCATAAAATATTCAATTTATATATTAGTTCATTCCGTGGGACAGAGGAAATGACAGTGAAATGAGTTATAACCATGGAGGGTTTGCTTTTTTTTTCACCAGAAATTAGAGACACTCGATTCTGTGGGTTTTTGGTTTCCCTTAAACTGCCCGTGTCCCCTTACAGATTTATGCCGCCTCGTAAAAACTCAACAACGCGACTTTATCTCTCCCTAACGGCACTCGGCCAAGAGGCAAGACACAGTGTTGTTGTTTCATTAGCATTGCCAATTGGGTGCTAAAAATAGAGAGTTAGGAAACAGCAAGAAGCCAGAGATTAAACTACCGTACAGAACGTGCTTAAATTCTCTTGAATCTTAATTGGGCCCATCAATCTTCAGGTCTGGCCAGCAGTAAAATTCCTCGAATTGATCGAACTGCGAAATGCTTTAAGCCGTAAATATGTTTCTTTATAGCAAATAGCGTTTTGCAGAACAGGTATTTTAATAGCAGAACATAAAGGATATGGCAAAACATTAAGAATTATGTATTGCACACACTGGTGGGGGAAGTTTGTAAATGTTTTTCAATCATTTTAAATGTGTATCTCTTATGAAACTTGGTTTACAGGCATTCGTTCTGCAGTTGTAAAAATTTGAGATACATTAACTATAAGTTAAAGAAAATTTTAAAAACAAATTAAACAAGAAAGGAGGCTAGCATCGGAAAGCATCAAAGTTGCAGCTTGAAATATATTATAAAAAACTGTTGTAACTTAGTCAAAAAATCGTTAATTTCAATTTAAAAGCTAATATCAATTATTTGTTAGTTTATTTAGGGTTAACAAATCTGCATTTTAATTTAAGAATTTTTAACCATTTAAATTTTTTAGAATTTTTACATTTTTAATGAATAATATAAGATTTTGCAAAATTATGTAAAATTTGTATTCAGTTTTCTTGTTCTTCAAACATTTTTTTACTTATAAATAAGATGTTTATGACAAATAAAAATTTACATAATTTTTGGCAATTATTGGCATCATGTGTTAAAAAAAAACCTTTAATATTAATTTTTGTGAGAAAACCCAAAGTTTAAAAAAATCATAACTAAGTCAAAAATGCATTAAATTCCATTTGGAAAGCTTTTTTCTGGAAGTTTTTTAAGGTTTATAAATCTGCATACAAAGCTTAAACTTTGAAAGAATTAAAATTTTTTTGAATTTTTGACAATTTTAACGATGTTACCCCTTATAAAATTTTGAAAAATGAGTCAAAAATTTTTTCTTCTCGGACATGGCTAGATCGACTCGCCTTCCGATGCTGATCAAGAATATATATGATTTATAGGGTCGGAAATGACTTCTTCATTGCTTTCCAAGCTTTTGACCAAAATATTAATACCCTTAAAGGGTATAAAGAAGTATTAATTTAATTACAAAATAAGTATTCTTCTTCAAATTGTGTCCTTATTATTCCCATATTTTAATATTGAGTTTATATAAATAAATAACTTTAAAGTTACCATGTTTTAGTTATAACAAACCAATCAATGTCATAAATAAACTAGCTTAGGTATCAAAAAATAAAAAGAAAACTTCTTTCAAAGGGAAAACAAAAATAGGTCAGGTTGACCAACAATCCTCACGCCACAATAAAACACAAAACGAACTTGGAAATGGTAATTGCAATGCAACTGACCAATAAACTAGTTGCGGTCCTTAAATATAAATGACAGAGCTGGAAATAGAGCATATCGATTCCAAGTTGTTTGTAGTTTTGTTTCTCCGGGTGAATTATCGGTCTATTAGTTGCACATGTCTCTACTAATTCATCAATATATCATGCCGTATCACGTTTTATTGTTATATTTACAACGTTAATTAGTTGTCAAGGCTCTGGACACGACGCAAAAAAAAAAAAAATGCCCATACTATAGACAATTATTGTGACCACATAGATGTATAATGACAACAGTCACGGAAATGTCTAATCAAGCTTATTTTTTTCATCTTTTGCAAGGCTATATAGACTTACTTTTGGTAATCAGCTTATTTGAAACATTATTAAAGTCCAAAAGAGGAAGTAGATTTGTAGGATTAATTTAAGATTTTTATTTGGAATTAATTGGGAAGTCAAACAAAAGTTAGTTGGTGTTTAATATGATAATTTAAGGAGTAAGAGAATGAGCTTAAGATACTTTATTCGTTTATAAAATTCGCAAAATAATTTTATAAGAATAAATACTATACCTTTTAAATTTTAAAAAAATATCTAGGAATACGAGCTAAAATTAAATTATATATCTTCACTATAAAAATAGCAATTTCTTTCACTTTTCCCCCTCCCCCGTTTTCCTTAAGCCATTAAAAGCACTTCTCAAGAAGCTACAAAACTTTTTATGTCACTACCAAATTCCCAAAGTGGCTAGAACTTAAAAAACCCAAAATAAATAAATAAAAAGAGTGCATCTCGTGCGACAGAAAGTGACGAGTTCAGCAAAAGAAGCATTGCTCATACGCAGCGTATGCCCGGAATAAGACCATTTTCGGGCCACTGCTAGTGCCATCACACATGCAAGCCATTATCGGCAGCAGCACGTGAGAGTGCTTGGCCAATATAGAAAGAGGAAATGTGGGAAATGGGGAAAATGGGGAAAACAGGAAAATGAAATAAAAATGAAAAGCATACAAGCAAAAAAAAAAAAGAAGTGGAAATAAAAACAGAGGCTAGAAAAAAAAATCGATTGGTTTTGACCTCATAGACGCGTAACACAATTCGGAGCTACCCAAGTGCCAACAGCCAACAGCCAAGAGGAGTGCATTGGCACTAATGACACTTTTGGCCAAAAGAAAGAGAGAGAGAGAGAGAGAGAGAGAGAGCGGCGAAGGAAAGACGCAGCGAAAGCGAAAGGCAAACAAACACGCCACAAGCCGCAGTCGAAGTCGAGGTGGCTATGTGGGTGTGTGCACCCATATTATGGGTATGGCTTATATAGGCACAGACCGCCGATTTCGACCCAGACAGAGCGCCACACTCTGTTGTAGGTTTCCATGTATATTTCTATGTATATTTCATTTTTCCTTCTTATTTTTGTTGTGTTTTTTCCTTTGCCTATTTAGCAGCGCGCATGTATCACGCGACCAAAATATAAAAACTAAAGTTATGAAGCAAAAACCAATAAATTCAAACAACACCCTCAAAAAAATGGAGAGCAAAGCGAATGATAATAAAGTTCGGATAGAACTCTAAAATACAGCTGAGTTTGGTTTTAATAAACTTTTGGAGAACAAAATCCATTGGTTATCGAAAGGCAAAGTAATAGTTGGTCATGTCATTAATAATTTATATTGCTTTTAAGATAATCAAGTTTTTTAGGGTGACACAGATATTTATTATGATTTGGCATAAATTGGGAAATGGTACAGGTTTGAAGGGAACTTAAATTGCTTTTTAAAATTTTCAGAATGCTTCAAAGATTTTTAAGCCTGTGAAAATACACAATGCAAACTTTAAGGAACTGAATTCATCCGGAATTTCATCTTCTTAAAAGATTTAAAATTTTCTAGTCTAATTTTGTACATTTTTTCGTGATCTTTTAAAAACCCTAGTGATATTCCTACCACCCTCTTAAATGTATACTTATTTTCTGTAATTTATATTCTATATAAAGTATATTTAATAAGCTCTTTAAAATATATATTTTAGTTGCTCTTTATTATATAATAAATTTACTACCGAGCATCTTAAGCATATATATTAAAGATGTTCTTTTATATATATTTTTTTTAGTATGCTTTTTAGTAATTTAACTATCCTCTTAGCTCCTTTATTCCTAACCTCCTTAATACCTTAAAGGTTCGGTTCTAAATTTCTAGAACTTTTAAAATATATCTCAAGGAAACCATTTTCAATTTGCTTTTCAGTTAACCAACAAAGCAATTTTTGCCTCAAACTGCTCTCAGCTTCTGGGTCAAATGCCAACAGTCTCTTGACAGCCTCTGACGAGACAAGCGCCCAATTATATGCCATTAGATCCAGTCAGCCCCCCAACTAATATGCCCTCATTGTTCGGACCTTCTACCTCTTACCTCCTACCTCCTCTCCCCCCTCAACTGCCATCAATTTAATTGTTGCTGGCCATTTTCAAAGCTTTTGTCTGGGATTTCACTGGGGGGGCCAAAGGGTCAGCGGAGGGACAGAGCTGACCAAAGCAAATGTCGAATGCAAATGCGTGACATTAATGCGCATAATGAGCGACAGTTGGTGGTGGCGACACGCCCCTCCAGCGCAGGTGCCGCACGGATCGATTATCATTTGTGGGGGGGAAAATTGTAGTTGTGTCGGAAAAATTGAGCTGAAAAACTTAACGCGATATGCGTTGGCAGCCCCACGCAAAGCCAACCAATCCGCATAGATACATTCGCACGCATACTGGGTGGTACCGGCACGCTCGCAGTTTGTCAGCTTAATTTCATTAATTACGTTGGATGGCTGCCTGGTTCGCTCATTTTTATGCCCTTTCAAGGGGTATATGAATTAGGTGTAAGGGTTTGTAAACAGCATTAAAGCAAGCAGATTTTATAAGTAAATTTGGTTAAGTTGCCACAAGGGAAATGTAGCTGTGTGGTATTTAAATAGTAAATAAATAATTACAATCTACATTCTAAGCAAAAATGTATAATTAAATAATGTAAAAATATAAATATAATATAATTATTATCATACCAATAAAGCCAAAGATTTGTAGTATAATTTAATTGATTTTCGAGTATAAATACTCTCATATTTAAAGGGATCCATAAATACTCTCATATTATAAAAGCTTTAAACTTTTTATACACTACTTTTATAAAAACTCTCATATTAAATAAGGCTTGAAACTTATTATACACAAATTCCCCATTTCCTTAGCCTTAAAAATTCTTTAAGAGTATTCCAACTTCGGCTTGCCAAAGCCACTTTATTTCCCTATATTTTTTTCCTCGCCTCTTGGGAATGCGGAATGTATCTGCATCTCTGAGGTTCTGTCCGCCCTGTTTTGCCGTTTGACGTTTTGCGTGTGGCCCGGACTAATGTCATTTTCATTATCGTTTACATGCATTATGTGATTTTCCCCACGACTAATTGATTGGTCCGAGGGGGCGCGGGGGGTGTGTGTTGCAGCAAGTGACGCTGCTATCGAAAAGTCGGGGGAAAACGAAGTACCTTCCTACTGCCATTGTCCGCATTCAATTGTTGACTTACATGATTAGCACTCAGTGAGTGAGCTAATTAGCAGGTGCCTCTTGGGGGG